>MU394061.1:0-269421 GCA_022578605.1 Camillea tinctor | reverse complement strand
AGCCCCCCCCCCCCCCCCCCCCCCGCCCCCCCCCCCCCCCCCCCCCCGCCCCCCCCCCCCCCCCCCCCCCCCCCCCCCCCCCACAACTGACCAAAGTATAGCTGGGAGAATGCCTGCCCGCGTCCGCCTTCACGGACAAGCACACACACGTGACGACGATACTGAGCGCGGTGAACACGGCACACACGGTATCCACGACGGGCAGGATCCTGTTGCCGTACGCGGCGGCGCAGAACGCGAGCAAGCACAGGGCGTAGAAGATCAGTAGCAGCTGCCAGGCGGCGACGGCGAAGCCCGGGTGGTACAGCGACACGCAGGCGGCGACCAGGCTCGCGAACCCGAAGTTGACCGACAGCGTGATGGTCCAGTTGCCCACGAGCCAGGCCCAGCCCGTGACGAACGACAGCACCGTGCGCCACCGCCGGTCCGCCAGCTGGAACGACCAGTAGTACGGCCCCGCGGACGTCGGGTAGCGCGACGCCAGCTCGCTGAGCGACAGCGCGATGCACTCGTCGAGCACCAGGATCAGCACCCAGCCCAGGAACATGGGCAGCTGGCCTGCTGGTCGTTAGTTCTGGATGGGGAGGGGGGGTTTGTTGCTGAAAGCTGCAGGGTGGTGGGCGCGACTCACCGCCGCCGTATATTGCGCTGATGAGCGGGCTGCCGAAGCCGTATGGGATCTGAGAAGAGGGTGTGAGCTTGTATACGAAAGATAGGGGGAGGGGGAGGTTGATTAGGTACCGCGGCGATGGCGAGCGATTGGAAGAGGAGCGTGAACATCGATCGGTTCCGTTGCAGCTCGGGCTTATAGCCCAGGACCGTGAGGGTCTGCACGTCGTTAACCGTCCCGAGCTGTACCTGGCCCTTCTCAAAATCACCAGCTGCTGGAGGTGAGCCATTCTGGGATTTCTTCTTTTCTATGTTTTCCATTTTATATCCGCTGAACTTGGAGTCTAAAAGTTGTCATCTGTTGGGAAGTCGATCGATTGAGGAGAAGACGAGAACGCGGTTTTAAACCACGACTGGGGATCAATTCGCGGATTTGATTTTGTTTTAGTTCTATCTGTCTCATCATATAAGTTGTTGTCTTATAGCTGAGCTTCCCTCTTCCGGTTATATCCCCTCTCCTTATCAAATATGTGCTACCTAGGTAATGGTTCATGTAACTGCGATTGGCTGATGCTTGGCTGTGGCATATCTAGTGTATCTATATGTTACCCCACGTGGTTCTTTTGAAGCTTTCCTGCTTCCTAACTTCGGATAGGCTTGTGGTTGATAAGAAACGCGGAGATCCCGAGCTAGTCCGGGGGAAATAAAGCTTAGCCTACGTATGTAGATATGTGTTTTGAGCTAATCTCCATCTGGATCAGACGGTATTCTTGTTCTAGCTCTGTGTCTCGTTCGATAGCAAGTTACCCCTGATAATGACTTTCTTCTTTTGGATTTCTTCCGTCTCCTCGACAGTGTTAGTAATACGCGTCCTAGGAGGTTCTTCAACACCCTCTAATAGAAAAGCCAGTCTTTCGCTCCATAAGTGCCATCTTTCTCGATGGTGTGCATCCTTCCCAGCATACAATGGTCCTACTCGCAGCATTTGTCTCTCTCATTCCTCCAACTTCAGATCCTTCTCTATCCATTCCCATGATCTTTAACGGGTCCCGCCCCCCATGGATAGCATGTTCTGTGGCTACCTAAAGGCAGCATTCAACCAGTTCTCCTTCTAAAGGAGGCTCTTCAGTGCATGTCTCGTGGTCCAAAGAGCGAGGTTGGTTGACCCGGATAGGGACGCGCGTATTCATTGCACAAACAGCAAAAGAGCTGATGTTCATCGATTTTGTCGCTCCTTCAATATTGAGATTGAAACCTTCGGTGTAGAATACGGGATTCTGTAATTTGACTTAGTGAGCTTCATAATGCTCGACAGGGTAATTCAATAAGCCACACCGAGTAAGTAGTCTCTAAATGACCGACCAAGGTGCAGGAGATTCTTCCATAAACTCTCCTTAGTGCTCACTCGATTAGAGCATGGTATCAGTACAAGCCGTCTATAGGCGCGAGGCAACTGATGTTCTTACACCTTCGACTGTGACAGTGACACCATCTCGATTGTAGAGTTTTTCCAGCAAACCCCTCAGTACATCTTGCCACATATTATCTGGCGAAGTAATTTTAGCTATAACGAAAATAAGGTCCTATAGGTCATAGAGTACTTGTTCTATACGTCCCGAATCTGAACTAGATGGACATATATTCACGACTTCCCTAACTATGCTTCACAACTTGCCCCTGAGAGATTTCTAGGACTCTGGAGATATCTTAAACCGAATGGATATTTGCTTTTGTATATCGATGAATTGGCCAAGGCGATCGGCTATCGGCTACAAGTCGACTTTCATATTGAAGCTCGTGAACGACGAAGTCCAAACTGGACGGTTGCAATTCCAAATTATGCATACAAATTTTATATGGGTCGGAGTACGAGAGAATGGCCAAATAGAATCTAAGGCTTAGGTTCGCTAGTATGTGTTCAGTTGATTAGATGAAAAGGCCGCCTATATTCCCGAGCTTCTTTAGGCACCTATAGTAGTGCTTAAAAAGGACATCATTCTGCGTCGCTTTTTCAATCTTAGTGCTAATCACAATATCACACGGAACCAACTTTTTCTGTTGTAACCGCTAGTCCTTAAGCTAAAGTAATCACAATGTTGTTGTGCGGGAAACTAGAACTACAGCTACTGCATATCTAAAATACTTTCTTTTCCCTTGAGAGATATGTACTACATAGTACCCCATGACCTAACATACTGTTGACATGTAGTTTCATAAATACTTTGAAAATTACCATAGTAATCTTATACAGTCGTGATACTATGGTAGGGTTACCGATTAATATTAATTCGTCCCACGATTTCTTTGTGGTTAGTAATGACAAAGTGTTGAGCTTTTGGGATCTGGAATACGACCACGTCCATCGTCAACCGAATGTTCAATCTGCCCAGGGCAAAGTCGACCCACAAGTCTACCCAGCTGGGAAGGTCTTGACAGCTTTAGTGATCTCTCATCCAACCTTCAAGTATCCTGTTGGAGATAAGGAACTTTGGGAACCTAAGATTCTGAAAGGGGCTGCTCGGATGGTCCAGATGTCATCTTGATTATGACTGCATATCTCAAAGTTGGGAGGTAATATAAACACTAATATAGCTAGTATCGATTGGATAATTCTGTTTTGTTGAGTATGTCTACCTTTTTCTTTCTGTATCTCTTCGTCTGGCTTATAGTATTACGTTGTGTTAAACCCTCAAGTAGCGTATCATCAACACATCTCCTTTGGTATATATGCTAAAGGGATTCTTCGTCTATGCAATATTTCAACCAATCTTCCTATCCTATAGTTTATTCAAATACGAAAGGGGTGTATGTATACGATGAAAAAAAGGTATATATATAGATAGATTTAGGTAAGCTTAGATATTATCATATTAATGTGTTGAGTCAGAGTCCAGCTACTTCGGCGAACATGATATAAATGACACACTAAAACAGGTAGTATTTATAGGTGACAATATGACAAATAATATTATGGAAGAAAAAGATTGTAACATTAGATTTTAAGTAGCACTTAAACCACGGAGGCGATCGTGTAGCACGAAAAAGAATTTCCCGACCCCTCTTTGCGGTTGAGTGATCCAGTCTTCGATCACGTTTTAAGTGGTAGATAGGTACCCAATCAACTGCTTTATAGAGGGAAACAATATTTCCTAAAGGCGTGTTGAGGAGCCTATGGCACAACGTATCAGTGTAAATTTCGATGGGATAGGAACTTTTACTTCATGAACAACTTCGAGAGTTAGCCTTATTGATAACGCTTCCCAAAGATCTATAATTTCTAGCATGTAGCAAAAACAGACTCCCTAACTTAGAAGTTTGCAGAAATAGCTTTCTATCACTGATGAGAGCACAAATAATGAAGGGACAGTGTTTGATATGAGAAGTAAGCAGGTACTTGTGCAAGAATGAAATCCACTTTATCCTATAAAACAGACTTCTCAGTAATGACATCAGTAGCCCCAAGGACCATATAACCAGGATATATATATCTAAATACATACAACTATCATTGGCATAACACAAATTTGTATCAGGAGGATTGAAAACTTGAAGTCAATCCAAGCTTTTTATACTATACCCACTTGACCCACAGGATTCACAACTTAACTCCACGGTATAGCCAATTCCCCCTTTTTATAAACATCCCAGACAATAGTCTTTACGTAATGTAATATTTTAAGTTCATTTATGTAGGCATATCTCAAACCGAATAACTGTCGATGTATATAAATATGTCTAATAGTAAGGCTTTTTAAGTTGCTATTATGGCCGGTCTAGTACATCGCCGGCCTCTATAACTAGGTATATTGTGGAGTGACTTTCATCCTAGTGACCCTCCTATAGCAAATTTCGAGATGGGTTTGAATGCAGATACTTTCTATTTTAGAAACACATTCCCGCCTCGCAGTCCCAACCCACCGGCTGCATTTGTTTAGTGTCCGTTCCAACATTCTCTTAGCTCGATTCCTAGATGAAACGCCGGGTCAAGACCGGTAATGAATTACTAAAGCGGAGCATGCTATAGGAGACAAGCTTTTAATCGACGCGTTTCCCACGTGTTATGCAGATTGCCTCCGCGCTAATCGATGTAAGTGCACAGTAATAAAAACCAATAGTATAGAGACCTCAGATCATCTGAACGTTGAAATCCCCACAGCCCCTGATTTTGATCCATCTCTTTTCTACCGTACTAGGTTGTTACCCAATTGTACACTATAACTTATATACCTATATCTTCACCAAGTGCTGGTATGTACTGTGGATTTCCATGGTAATGTGATACGCACAGTTGTTTCCAACAGACTGTTTTTGTAGTCACACTACGGTCGTGAGACTATAAACAGCTTTGTGCATCTGCTAAATCACATCCTCATCGAAACCCCTATTATAAGGTGTATATGCACCGGAGCAAAATACCTAGGTGGCGGCACGGGATACCTGTAGGTCTGACCGTATTTGACAACCCAAAACGCCTCAATCAGGTCATATCCCACGGATCCCTCCGAGTCTAGGAGCCGAGCTTTCGGATAGGTTATGTTCTTTTATCTGTGCAGATTCTTTACATGGTCTTGGTAGTAATAGGAGACGGAATTATGTCGAGAACTGGAATACGTGTCAGAAACCGAACGTTTTCCTAGCTAGCGCCTAGATATCGTAGCGTTTAAATGTTATGTTTACTCAGGCACAGCTGACATTGGTTGCACCGTTACTCTGATATGCATGACACCTAAACATCTGGAATGCCTTTTCGGTACGACGGAGTTTCGGAAATAGAAGTAGGTATCAGGCTGGAAGCACAGCCCTAATTGTCTCGCCTTTTTATTTTCTTGCCACGCAAGCAAATAGGCGCATATTTGTTGCATCGAACAACCTGTACGCAGCATTAAAAAGGATCTTTTCGGAACAAAATAAAGGGGGTTGGTCTGCAAAACATTGCTGTAAAGGGCTCATGAAATACTACTCTACATCGAAGCTGACGAGTTCGATATCTAATCTTTTCCCTCTTTCGGTCCGGAGTCGAAGAAAAAAACAGAGCACGACGTGAGACCGAATCGATGAGACGCGTGGAAGGTCGAGCTGCTAGATGAAACAGAGCTGCGTGTTATATGTACTGCACCCCTGACTAAGACATTGAACATTGCTTTCTAGAACACCATAACATAGTCTATCAAGCATCAGACATACAGCACGCAATACGTTCAACCTATACCTTCCTAACTTGGTGTGATCTGGGAAAAGCCACCTACCTCTTCTATGCTGCTTTCCGCCTTTGCGTGGGGATTCCCAAATCACGCATCCGTTATCTGAAGAAAGAGCAAAGGCAGACATAAGCCACAATATGTTGATATCATGGACGAGAGTTGCAGCAATAATCCAAAGGGGAAGAAGGAAAAGCTTATACTCAACGCCGCATGCATAGTGATGTCGTTTCAGGGTCCATAGAGCATGCAACACAAATTAGGACTTAATATAATGATGATGATAATAAACGGGCAAGTGTCGAGGGGCTCACTTAAGCGAAAAAAGATCGCCAGCGTGCCAGCGAAAAGGGCAGCCAGTGGTTACAAGTGTAAGAGCAGAAGAAGAAGAACAACAGCGCGTCGGTGGTGGATTGTCCGACTTATCATTGGCTTCTGGACCGGCGTGAACGGGATATGTCGGCAGAGGGTGTTACCCCACACACGGGACTCGTCAAAGAGAAGAAGTTCCCCCCTGTCGAGAGAACCATAGATGATGGGGTGGAGAAGGCGGTGGTACTACAAAATCAGGTGGCCCCCCCTGTTCTTGTGTCTCTCTCCCTTGGGCTTGGCTCCCTTTGCCCTCCCCCCCACAATTCGACCACCGTGTGTGTGAAAGCTCTGCCCCTTCTCCAACCATACGTACTTAGACTTATACACCCACATCCAACCTAAACACTACCTTAGATAGCAAGAGACTTAGCCGCTTGTTCCTGCTGCTACTGTTGCTGCTTTGCTTTCCCATGGCCGAGAAGCAGACTGACCAAACCCAAGCCCAGGCCCAGGCCCGCCGTCGACGACGAGATGGGTCATCGGTTGTACAGCAACGTCTATGTCCACACTGCGGAAGAAGCTTTAAACGATCTGAGCACCTGGAACGCCACGTGCGAACGCGTTCGTTACCCCAACTTTACATTTGATCCCTACTCCACCACAAAACTAGACACGACAGGAAGCTAATACCGACTACAGATACCAAGGAGAAGCCTTATATATGCCGCTGCGGCGCTGCATTCTCGCGTCGGGATCTGTTGACGCGCCATCATCGTCTCTCACATGGGGCTCATGAGGCTGCCTCGAGATCTCCCGATGCCCCTGCTTCCGATGAGGGTCAGCAGGTCGTGATGAACGAGCAAGATTCATCTACAGACTCTGCCACGCTTTCTGTGTCCGACTTGGATACAGATCATAGTATACAGGATTCTCAATTTCTAGACACAAATTGTCATGATCTAAGCATCTCCGATCACGCCGTTGCTCAATCTTATCACCAGCTCGTTCCCGGGCACGAATTTTATGACCATGGGAGTAAGCAAAGCCCCAATCGCTTCTATTTACTTTTTTTTTTCTCTCTTTCTTCTCTTTCTTTTTTCTTCCCCCATCGCATCTCATTAGCTGCCGGGAATCTTATACGCAATTCAATTCCTCCTTTTTTTTCACTTAATATTTTTCTAATAGCATTGTCATTGGTTCGAACATAAATAACTAAGACTCGACCAGGACAACACTACTCCAATTTTGATCAGTATCAAGATTTTGTCAACTTCGCAGACAGCGCTGGTTTACCGCCGGAATGGAGCCCATACTACCATGATGCGGGCATGGAACATGACATGGTAGATCCCGCTCTGAGAGGAGCAATGGCTGATCCTTCGTCGCCGTCTACTGGGGAAACATTCCCAGCTCACCCGTACAATACCTGGGTTCCGGCACCTCAGCAGTGGGGTAATTAAGAAGAGCTGCGCCAAGAAAAGTGATAGCCGAAACAGGACATCCGATGAGCTAAGAACCACACCACTTGGTGTAGCCTCAAGAGATCTCATGAGATGATGCCCCATGCTTACTTACATATCAGTGGTTGGTATTTTGTTTTCCACCACCACAATTCGACTATGGGGACTTGAGGCTCCATTATACCCCTGACACATTCTGAACCCTGTGCCTATTATAGACCTTTGAGGTCCTCCCCATTGGCACAAGAAGATATTTCGCTGGATTTTTAGGGATAGTCTCCTATTTACGACTTAAACCACTACTACCACTACTACCTACTTGGGAGACCTTTGCCAGGAGAAATGGGACAGTGCCTCGAACGGGCTAGGCGAACAAAAGGGCATCCCTTGCTGTTCATCAGATTTATGAAATGACACGCAAGGTCAGTTGTTGACATATGCATCTTGGCGTAGGAGTGGATTTGCTAGTTATTGGGTCTGACCCATCCTGTCGGTATTCCCACCTTGAGTTCAATCTGGGACTGACCATTGTTCGTATTATAGGCAAAGCAAAGAAAAAATGGAAAATGAAGAGAAAAAAAAAATAACAAAAGGAGAGAGAGAACATTCATTAGACATATGGCTTGGTTATCCACGGCCCCAAGCTGGCATGAAGAGAGGATTTAGGAATGAGAATCAAGTCCACATGTGTTGTTTGTTTTTTTCTTTTGATGTTTTGTTTCCCAGTGGCCTGTTTCCACGTGTTGATATACAATCCCAAATCCCAAGTCCCCGGTCACCCTTGTTTCGAGCGTCTTAGCGGCAGCTCTTTTCTTTCAAATGCAGTTAGCAACGACCGCTGCGCCACCGGCCCAGACAGCTCCTCTAAGATATCGATCTGCATTGCATGGGGCCACCTGGGGTTTTATTCTCTAGCCTAGCTTCTTGTCCCCACGGCACCTCTCGACTTTGCGAGTTCGCGAGCCGTCTAGAGAGCCCGGCGTCCTTCCCATTTCAAAAAGTCGAATGTGAATATCATATCGTCAAGCACGGTGACGAGACGGCTTGTTTATCCACTTTGTTACGACTAATTCACCTTTTTGTCACTGTAGTCAGTGAGATGATAAAACCTCTGCAACCTAAGCAGGGCCCAACCCCAGGGATCACCGCTAATCGTTGGTGGTGACTATTGTGGTTGTTATTGGGCTCCGTTTGAGCGTCAACAAGGGCTCGTTTACCGCCTATATGGGCAGCAAGATCCTCGGTGCATGCACCATACATAAAACGTGCGTTGATATTAACCGAGCGATCCGGCTCTGCGACTGTACCGTATATTCAGCCAAGTTCCAAACAATCGGCCACACTAATGGGAAATCCACTTATATTAGTTTAATCATCATCTCATGTAGGAAAGAGGGGGGCTCTATTTCATAAGGCTGGATTCAGTCTCATCTACTTTGGGAATGTGGCGCTCAGTTCTAGAACGATATCATATCCATAGCTTTCACATTCGTCCCGGAGCTCTCGGGTTCGACGAGCTCGGCTAGTTATCCCTTTCTAGCTCCTGTAGACGAGCGCTCGAGCACTATTATACTTGTTTAACCCACGTGTCGCAAAGCCAAGCTCCTATGCCGTGCCAAGGTCCATGCCCGCAAAGCTTCCGGTGGCTTTGAAGTCGATTCCACGACTCCCCGCCGTCGCCATTGCGGCGAGGAACACCGCGACAAACAGGCACACCGGGCGGGAGGCAAGTAGAACGTTACATGGACGATGGAATTTGCAGGTTCCGTAAGCCAAGGTAGCCGCACAAATGCTACTCCCCATCAGCGTAACACTCAACGTCAACTTCGGACCGGTGCCGAACCTCACCTCGAAAGGGGACCCAGCGCTTAGGTGGGGGGGTTGCACTTCTTCGATGGTTCGCAAGTTGTACTAGTCGAGTCGCTGGCCTTGCAGTGAACATGCGTCCGGTCGCGTCGTGTGCGTCGTATCCCGTCCAGAAGCCTACCTATAACGGCTCGCCCAATGTCCCCCGCACAGCACCTCTCTCTCGCCCCATGCATGCATCCTGCAGTCATGTACGGTCCTGGCGTTTCTCATGCACACTTATCTTATGGAATTTTTGTTAATTGTTTCCTTTTGGCCCCCCCCCCCGCTCAAACGCTGGTTGGGGGATTGTTTGAGTTTTTCTTTGCCGCCGTGGCTTGATACCCGCCGGGTCGCTTTTTGGTTTTCTTGCTTTCCCTGTTGTTTCGGTTGCTGTATCTCCCTCCACACCCCTGGTTTGCACGTCTCTCCGCGGCACGGGACGCAACACAGCACATCACAGTACAGCGCAGCGCAGCACAGCACAACATAACACAAGGTAAAAAAACCCCGCGGTCGTCGTGAATGGGCTATGTTGTGCGACATTCGGGGAAATAGTTACTTCCTAGCTTCCTCCCTTTCTCCCACTCTAGGCCCAGTTATGGTGTAGCGGGATTTTAGGCAATGGGTGGGAATAGTACGAAGATCAATATTATTAGGAAGATCTTCGTTCCTTTATTTGTTGCCCTCTCCCCAAATGGGGAAAGAAATAAAGTAGCGAAAAAAAGAAAAAAGAAGGGGGGTTACAGGATAGGGGGTGAGAGAGGAAGGGAACGGGAGGTGGCCTGAGGATAAATCATAATCATAGGTCTCAGGCACATTTACCGGAAGCTCATATACTGGCTACATATAGCATCCATATATACCTTGACATTAGTAAGTAAGCGATGAGCACTAAATATTAAATAACACCGCGGCGGCGGTGGATTACACCGGGTCATCAAAACTTAGCCCCCCCTTTTTTTATCTCCGTTGTTCATTCGTTTTTCCCATGCGGGCAAAGCCCCCCATTCATAATTCCAACCCATCCCGCAGCCTAAGGAGATCTTCCTCACTCCTCCCCCCCTCTCTCCTCCAGCCCCCCTTTTTTCCACCTCGGAGCTTAATGTGCAAAAAGCAAAAAAGAGAGAAATGCAAAACATAAAACTGCCGACCCGACGGGAACCCCGAATCCTCCCGAACGTCCGATCGGGTCCGATGGCATAGTCGGCCCGCTTATTCCGTCCGGATTCCATTTGCGTCTCATCCTCCAGAATACAGCAGCGAGGGTTCCAGGTCGCTCTGCCGGTAGCATCCTGACGCACGTTGGCATGACACGTATATGAACCCCCAAGGGGGCCACAAGGCAAGTTTTTGGGTAGGTTTCTTTAACACTCTACTTCCCGGTTTTTATTCTAGTCGATGGTCTGCTAAACATGATTCATCTCTTCATCTCCCTTAATACTCTCTTACTTCTCTCTCTCTTTCTCTTTCTATACGAGGGGTGGTTGGTTACTTAGAATCCAGAAGGCCCTCCGTTGGTTTGGAAGGGAGAGACATCGATCGGTAGAGGGCCACGTGATTCGCGTAAGACTTGAGTTGGTGAGATGTCAGATTATGGGAAGAAAAACCTGGCAGGGAACGAATAGGGGAAATTCCGTTACCACCTAGGTGACTTAGCATGCATTGGCATGCTATTAAGGTAGTTACGAGAGATTATACCTCAGGCTACAGATTAGGTTATCAAACTTTCGCCACCTTTGCACGCAGAAAGTTATTGAAATCATAGGAGCGCTTAGAACAAAGTCGAGATCAATGCTCGACCCCTGACTGAAGTGTGATGTTGCTATGAGACATGCTTTATTACCTGCAGTTTAGCAAGATGGGGGCCAAACGTACTCTGTGGGCAATACCAAAGGTCTACCACCGTAAGTAGATTCGAAATTGAAGAGACCCTATTATATCTTTACTCTACAATGATCCTGCTAAGGCAGACGCGCTTCGTCACATAAGTTCTATGTATCACATGATCATGCCTAAATAGTTGCTGACGAGAAGCTAGGCTACCGATACAATGTATCCACATACTTATAACCAGGTAGCTTAGCATCATTTCCTTGGTGATCAAGGGGTAGCCGGGTTCGATACCTGACATATCAAATTGACTAGACTTGTACATATGTAACTTGGTGTTATCATCTTAATAATCCTTTGCAATAGTTTCAACGGCTTTAGGTTACATAGTAGTTATAAAACAATAATCTGACTGACCCAAGGATATGATTCAACATAACCCTCTCGATGAAATCGTGCTTGAGACACACGTAAATGATCAATGTGGCGGTAGGTTGTGCTAAGCTACGGCGTGCAAGGGAGTGAGTACCTAGTATAGGAACAAAGGGAGTGATTTTGTACAACGGTATTAGAGAAAGTGTACCTAGTTCTTGCCTCTAGCATAAAAATTAAAACAATATCTTGACCATTTAAGCTCCTACTGAGACCCTCGTGACAAGATATTATATAAACTACAATGTAACAGTTGCGAGTATATGTGTATGAATATACATGCTTGCCCACTTCAACCTACTGAAAAAAGAGAATGATACCGCAACCAGCAAGTGTAATTTGCGAGGTACAGCTATCAGAAGCTTATTGCTGAAAAGTTGGTTTGGATCTAGGAATTTTGAATATCACCAGACACCTAGTATGAGCTCGCATGTGATAATAGCATAGGTAGCATGTGTATACTTAACATTAAAACTGAAACTTACTAAGGTTCTTTGTTTTATATATTAACCGAGTCACGTTATTTTTTATAGCGTATTTATAGCTATGTACCACTGCAAAATTATACACACCATAGCTATTCTCCTAGCTAGAGATATTATTCATAAGAATACTTTACAAGAAGGCTACCCTCGAGATAAGGTCTCAAATATATATCAAAGCAGCTTGTGCGCCCCCTGAACCTCTCCCTTCGCCTCATGTCTTGCTTATAACAGAGCCGTTTATGTGTGAATCGTCTCACTAGTCCGGCGTCTCTCGTACCTTGCATCAAACAATTCCATCTATCGACCGGCCTGAGGGCGCCCAAGGCTTGGCGGAACGGGTTTTGTGGAACCCCTCGGGGGCCGTGTCAAGGGGGGTCCAACCGGTGGTTCGCATCTGACCCATGGAATGAGACCACGAGCGCACAAACACCTTACATATTAAATATCTTTCATTGTCTGAATGAATCCCATAATCAACGTTCTCATCATATTAACTTCACCTAACCGCATATCAGTAACTAGCTTAAGGGAAGAAAGGAGGCGGAAAGGGATACAGACGCGCAAGGCACAAATTTACCATCGTTCTATGAGGGGCGCCGCGTATACTACAATGATCATGCGGCGGCTTACCGAGACAATGCCCGCTAATCCGGTCAAACTGCACTCACCGCCGGTCGGCGCCGCGCGTGATATGGTGTGTTGCTTTTCGAGGTCTCAGTATCGTGACCTAAGGGGGACTGGCGAGAGAGACGTGCGGGTAGGGAGGGCAGAGGGTAATGTAAGGACGGGTCGATGATGAGGCTCATTTTCTAACGGTATTATGGTTATGTAAATGATTTAATGGAGGTACTTAAGAAAGTGACACCGGTGAATGTGGAAAGAAAAGGAGGTTATGAGTGAAGAATATAGAAACTTACTAGGTATTTGGTATATCTAACCGTACGCTCCATAACTTATCTAAGAAGAGGATAGACGGAAAGGAAACCACACCAACAGACAGAAAACTGCATTAACACAACATGGCCGACAGCAAAACCTCATCTTCGTACGCCCTTTACGGAGTGTCCTCCGACATAGAACACAGCCCCAAACCTGCTATCGCAGACGCCGCGGCGCCCAGAACTCTCCTCGACACACCGCCAACAACAGAGTCCCTTATTCCATTACTATCACCATCACGACCATCAACACCACCGCGAGCACGCTTCCTCCCGCCCGTAACGACCGGCACAAGCGACCACTACGTCGCAGGCACCACCCTGGCCGTGACGCGAGCAAACCTCGCCGACCCGCTGACCTTGAAATTTCTCAAAGAGATAACGGGTGAATTTTCGGTTACCGGCACTTTGCCGTACTACAAAGACGAAGAGCCCGAGCCCGGAACCACCACTCCGCCCTCGCCCTACTACCAAAAACGCTTCTTCGGGCCGCTCCACATGTTCACGAACAGGCGCCTCCAGGAAAAGGTCGAAAAGGGCGCCCTCATCGCCGAGGCCGCGGACTTCGCCGCCGTCGCGGTGTGGGAGCTGCTCGGGCTGGGGGATGCGGCGCCCCAGAACTGCGATACGGCTATGCTTGCTAGTTCCCCTTCGAAATTTGACCCATCTGAACGCCCCGCATACACGTCCTTCGCCGCGCAAGTACATGATTTCAAGCGCGAGGAGGTGGACCCTGTGGCAAAGCGCACTGGAGGGGTGTCCTGGCACGTGTGCCTGACGGCGCGGGATCCGGGGCGGAAGAAGGTTGAGGGTGCGGTGAGGGCAGTGCTGGTTCCGTTCATGAGGAGGGCTGCGGGACCGAGAGATGAAGACGAAGAGGAGGAAGAGACGGGAGAAAAAATGCAGAAGGGACCGGTGTGGCTTGAGGCCTCGTCGGAGAATTCGCGCGATGTGTATGCACATTTCGGGTTCAAGGTTGTGCGTGTCATGGAAGTGATGGGGATTAATACGTACGGGATGATGTATACGGGGAGTTTGTTGGAAGGAAAGGATTAGATGTTCTAGTCTAGGAAGATGTGAGGGAGGCAAAACAAAAAAAAAAGGGGGGGGGGGGGTGATATGGTTTTAGGTTCCTACATGTACTTACACCGGTACATTGACTGACGAGATCTGTACGGTGCGGATTCGAGGTTGTACTATTTTATGATAAAGCATGTAAGCTGAAGTACTTATTGTAATAGCTCATGACGCTCTTCAGGAGAGCTTCGATTAAGTCTTATGTTATCCTTATTGACCCTGTTTTCGGGGGCTGGTTACATAGATTTTCAATCCTACAACCAGAAACTGGTAAAAAGCTATAGTTTTAATCTCCAATTTCGTTTTTAAAATTTTATCTTCATTATGTTAGTGTTTGAATAAATATATGGCAATGTGATGTAAAGAGGCAATCTTATTATGCTGTACTAAGCAGCTAGAATCTGTATATCTTCTCATCACTCATATCACAAGTCTTCCTGAGAAAATGAAACCCTGTATGAGAGGTCTTTAAGCTTGTTCAGTTGTATACACTTCTCATAACGTCAACCCTTTGCATTTCTAAGAGTGGCAAGTATTGCTATCCCATATTTTACTCTCTGTCTAAGGAGGTGAGATGGTATTCAATACGTCGCAGTAGAGGAGAACAATATGTAATAGCATTATAAGATTTAACGGAGGAGCTGCAGAGCTCTCATGAAATCTTTTAGCAAAACTAGCGAACACCGGCACTAACTAAAGTGAGGGGCTACTCGACTCTCCATATGTCTTCTGTTGCTCTAGAACGGCTGGATGATCAACAGACCCAGGCTTAATTCCCCCAATGTCTAGATTTACGCCTGAGTCTATGTCTGGGAAAGGCCCCAGGGGTGTAATAGCAAGTGGGTTAATCTTCTGGTGGCTCTTCGTGTACTAGGTTAGACTGTTAGGAAACGATGCTTGAGTGGGGAACTCAAATAAAGGGGTGGATAACTTACGTTCTCCTTAATATGTCTGAAGTTCGTGGTCTCGCGGAACCCTTTGACGTTCCAGTACAGGTTCTTCAGCCACTCGTGGATGACGGGGTAGTTGCCCCGGATCGTGCCGAGGTTGCACTTGAAGTGCTGCACGTAGACGACGTCGAAACGGATGACCGTCACATACGCAAGGATGTCGAGCTCGGTCAGCTCCTTGCCGAGAACGTACGGTCCCCCGTTCTTGTGGATGAGTTTCTCCAGCTGATTAAGCGCCGCAAATACGGGTATCACACCCTTTTCGTACGAGGCTTGGTCCTCTGCGAAACCGGCCTTGTAAACACCCAAGTTGAGGTCACGCATCAGCCAGGGTTTGACCTCGTCAATTTTGGCACGGAGATGTTCTGGATAAAGAGTAAGCTGCCTCTCCGGGCTTCCCTCGGGTAGGATATCATTGAAGCCGGTCTGCATCCACCGCAGAAGTTCAAGGCTTTCGTTATTGACAATGGTGCCCTCTTTGGTATCCCAGAGCACAGGCACGCTGTAACGCCCCTTGTATTCCTTGTCGGCTTTGAAGTACACCTCGTGCAGAAATTTTGAGCCGAATAGTTTATCTGGAGTTGATCCTTCGTATAAATCATCCGGCCCGTTGGCCCCGGGGAACTGCCAACCGGGCCAGCCTTTGTCATCCCCCTTCGGGTACGGCTTCACAATCGAGATGTCTATCGCTGACTCAAGGCCCTTGAGGGTCCTTACGAGGTTTGCCCTGTGTGCAAACGGACAGAACAGGCCGATGTAAAGATGGTATCGGCCTGCTTCTGGAGTGAAACGGGTTCCAGGGGCTACGGAGCCGTGCCAAGAATCTCCCGGTCCAGAGTGTACCGGTCTACTCGGGTCATACGCCATGGTGGGTGGAGATGCTATGAGGAATGATCGCAGTGTAAATGAGGATAGCTTATGTCAGAAATACTTAGGAGGGATAAAAACTTGGCTTTCTCTTCAAGATATAGTATTTGGTGAAGCCGGCGACCTGATAGATAAAGCCTTCATTGGCTTTAATCCGAAGCTACCGAAATGAGGGGGTTTTGGTCACTCGGGAATGACGCAACTGGTCACCGAAAAGGTCTAATATCGAAGTGTCGGTCTCGTTTGTGAAGTCCGACAACCAGCAGTGGTTCCCGCTCCGAGGCGCTTTCTGTGGATAACCGGGCAACACTTTACTTAGTCTCAGTGTTGTATGTACATACAATACGAAGTTATCGCCTTTTAACTTAACCTAGAAGCATCCCACCCATGGTTCAATTGGGACATTGAATTACTAGTGCAAGAAGAGTTGGTCTAGACGACTAAAGATGCTCACTGCAAGCACCAATCAAATCCAACTAGCAAGTATAATCGATCTCAGTGGAGTTGGGTTCCAATAAAAGCGCGGAGAAATTTCTCATAGGCTGCATGGGCTTTTGCGTAGGTGGATAGCACATAATAAATATAAATCGAAAGCTGTGGGAGATCTTGACTAAAAATGAAATAGCCATTCGTCAATAATCGCCGACTATCTCGAGTGTAAAATATGGGTTTCTTACACAACTCTAACTCCCGATGATAATCGCCTACTATATCATCTATAGGCGGATGGATATCCGTGCTCATAAGAGGGTCGCCGACTGTGTTGCCAAAACCGGAAGAGAACTTTAGACATATTAGGGCTTATAGGGGTTCTAGCCACGTTGTAGACACCTCAAAGAGCACCCATAAACAATAGTGAATATACCTAATATGCGCTTTCAGTTCTGGAAGTCTAGTATATCATTTATCAATACACGATATTATAAATTTGGATCGGCCGCCGAGTGATACAGCCATCTGAACCACTTCAACTCTTTACAGAAACCGGTCTTATAGCAGCACGTAGCTTACTCCGGAGAGGGACGCTAAATAACGGGATTAGCCTTAGATTGAGCCCGAAAAAGTGATTTCCGCCAGAAAACAACTATCCTGATAGATGTATTGAGATGATATTTGATGCAGACAACGCGCTCCGCAATATGTTACCCCTGAACCGATATCTATCTTTGTTCAATTCCCAGCTTCGCATAGTTACCTACGACAACGTCGCCGTCTAGAAAGCGAACACCGGTATATATGGGTCCTTTCTGATCGTCCAAATAGAGTCCTGTGGTATCCTGATTCCAATCACGGAAACTTATCTCGGCCAGTCACGACTGGGTTCTCTATAAAATAATTAATCATCTATTGATGAATGTCTATGGCACTGGTCTTATGCTTCTTCTATAATTTATATCAATCTACCTAGGTAGGGACTGTAACAGGTTCATAAGCCTACTTCTGGTTTTCAGTTTTCCATATTAGTATTGAGAGTTGGTTATGATTCTGGTGTAGGGGAGGGGACCACAGCTTCGTGGTAAAATATGATTTTTATAGATTGTGATAAGTGGAATGAGTCAGATGAAGTTGTGGTAATGCAATGCAGCGATTAGACACAGGATGTGTATAGTCCATAAGGAGACTGGGATGCAAAGTTAGGATGGGATTGTTCATAACCTGTTTAGATGAGAAAATATAGGCTGAAGTAAAAATCTAGCATTTATAAGCTGTGGGAGTGGGATGTGTGAGAATCACAGTATAGTCATTAATCCTATACATTACAGTCCACGGCGGCCGAGGCCCCGAAGGATTACCAACATCTGCTGACCTTGCTAATAGCATTCATAGGTTTGTATAGATGCCAGCAAAGGTCCAGTTAGTGCAGCATCTGTCGGTTTGTAAGCACTTGAGAATCTCGAACGACACTCCATGTCCCTAACCCCTGAATGAAAGCTGAATGCACGCGACACCGCAACCCCATCTCTACTAAAGCCACATACGTACCTAGGTACCTATTGTGAAGTCGATTATAAATACCTGCCAACCACGTAGATATTTATTTGCCTCGTTGTACAGCATCTCACATTTGAGTTTTACCAAGAAGAACAGTAGATTAAAACAATCGCAATGGAGCAAGTCGACAAGCTATTCAAAAAGGCCGTCGCAGATGGCCTTATCCACGGCGCGGTGCTCGTCGCCAAGGATTTGACAGGTGAATATATCAACCCTCTCTTCCACTTCAAGTATCCTATCACATCATGATCAATTAGAAGCTCACCTACCTCTTGACACATAGGCAAGATAGACATCTCACGCAGCTACGGAGTTCGCAGCCTGCGCAAGGAGGTTCCCGAAAAGCGTCCTCCGATGACGGTAGACACGCCCATGTGGGTTGCCAGTCTGACCAAGCTCGTCACCTCGATTATAGTCCTGCAATGCGTGGAAAAGGGGCTCGTCGACCTAGACGAGAGCATTGAGAGGCTCCTACCAGAAGTCGCCGCCTTCAAGGTGCTGACGGGCTTTGATAGCGAGGGGCAGCCTATTGAGCGCGAGCCCAAATCGCCTATTCTCGTAAGGTACCGCACCGCATAGTCACTTCCATGATCCCCTCTTTTCTCTTAAGGCTTACTTACATACCCACCCCCCTTCCCCCCAAACCAGACACCTCCTCTGTCACAGTTCCGGCATAGCCTACGCCGACACTTCCCCCCTGCTGCAGCAGTACCGGCAATGGCAAGGCATCGACCCCAGCGCCGAGCACCACGGCGACACGCTCGAAGACGACTTCAGCTTCCCCTTGATCTTCGATCCTGGTATGAGCTTCGCCTACGGTCCCAGCCTCGACTGGGCAGGACGCCTCGCGCAGCGCGCCGCGGGCGTCTCATCGCTCGAGGAGCTCCTGCAGCGGGACGTTGTGGCGCGGCTTGGCCTCTCACCCGACGAAATGACGTTCGCGCTGCAATCGCACCCGGGGGCGCGGGCGCGCCGCGCCGACATGACAGTGCGTGACAGTGATACTGGCGCGCTGCACTGTGGGGATGAGTGGTTCTGGCATCGTGACGCGAGGGAGCCGCATGGAGGGCAAGGACTGTTCACGAGTGCTGCAGCGTACGCGCGCGTGCTGTGGAGTGTGCTCGCAGATGACGGGGTATTGCTCAAGCCTGAGACTAGGCGGCTGCTGTTCGAGCCGGCGCTGACGCCGCAGGCGGAGGCGAGTATAGAGGCGTACTGCGCGGGGCTGGGGAAGTGGTCCCCGATGGCGCCGCTGCCGGCAGAAAGTACGGTCCGGAGGTCGCATAGCGTTGGCGGGTTGGTGCTGCGCGAGGATTTCGATGGGGATCGGTGGAGGCGCAAGGGGAACTTGTCGTGGGCGGGAATGCCGAATATGTACTGGGTCAGTATTTGTTTTTCCCCTTTCTTTTATGTTTCTGATGACCCTCTGCTGCAAGCAACTTCATTTACCGAGAAAAAAGATGCTAATAATTATGTGTACATGTCTATTAGAACATCGATCAAGAGACGGGTCTCTTCGCGGTCTGGGGTTTCGAATTGAGACCCTGGGCTGATCCCATCAGCGTCGATCTGGGACGGAAGTTTGAAGAGATACTGCATGCAGAGTTGAAGAAATGAAGTCCATCGCTTTCCGATGGCCGAGGATAAGGAGTATGATGTTTATTAAGTATTCATATGGAGTCATGTACAGATATATAGGTTATTATACAGTAAAACTCCACCATGTGGAAATGTGTTTCCCCTCAAATCTCGGGATGGTGCACCTCTGATAGAGCACAACCCATATAACCCACGCATTTACCAATGGCCTGTCCCTGCATATTCGTATTCATTTGAGATATCGTGATACATGATGTATGGTGTTGGGTAAGAATGCTCCGTGGTAAACACGCACCGGAAACTTACATATATCTCCCCGATGCACCTCCTTGTTATGCTGGACTAACCTGACACAACATAATATATGATATACAGTACATTGAATTTCCCGGCCTTCCGGTTCTCTGTGTCAGTAGCTTTGAAAAATGGATGGTTGGATGTTATGTTGTGTCAGTGTCCACCTTTGTATGCTGGTTTCTCTTATAAAACTGCTTATGGCCTTGTTATTAATGGCTTTTTATTTTAATGCTGGGAAAGTAATGCTATTACTTACTGTTCGAAATAATAAATAATAAAGCAAATAAATTAGTAGTGATCAACAACCCCTTTAAGGCTCGCTGACACTTTCCCATCCATCCGCATACATAAGTACATTCACTGAATATGCTCATCACGACACCCGAACAGGCAGCCTAGACACGACGATAAACTAGGCTTATTACAAGACTAAAAGCTGAATGCTGTTCTATCTGGCAGTGAGGGTTTTAGGAATAGTTGATTAGCCTGTCATGTACAGGGTTAGGGATAGTGTTACAAATGAGTGTTGGGCAACCCATTGTACCAAGCGACCAAAGTGTTCTCATAATGACCGAATGGTCATTGTGACCCAATTCTGTATTATACAGTTACCCCCCTGGATGAGACGTAACAGATAGCAGGGACTAACAAGGTCTCAAACAAGGGTTCTGCTGACTTTAAAAGCCCTCACTTATTTATCATCTAATATTGAGGAGGTAAAAGGCATTCAACAAAGCCTATGATCTTCTAGTGTGATATACTAGATTGATGAATATAACTTTTATGACACTTGAACTACTTGAAGTATGAAACCGTGTAAATCAAGAGTTCACCCGAGTACCCCTTTCTTAGATGTCACGATGCGAGCCCTAAAAAGGAGGGAAACATTGTTGTTGCGCGAGGAACTAAGTTACCTAGTGAAAACAGCTCTTTGGTTCTGTTTTCTGGACTGAGGATTCGGCTCCTCAGCACCTCACATTAGACCTAGATGAGGAGATCAAGCAGTTGTTACGCGAAGAAATGGAACTAAAAATACAAGGTAATCTACTCCATACACATACAAAGAATTTATTGTGTTTACTGATAGCCCTTGTACTCCAGGATCCCTATGATTGCTTCCCAGTTCTCAGCCTTCGAGCTTCGTCACACAGCCGTTGTCTAACCCCTTTTCCTATGTACTAAGTACGTAGCTGTGTAAGTAGGTAAGGCTCAGTTTACAGTTATGCAAGAATGTCCCGAGCACGCGCCTATCGACACAGGGAGTAATCGCCCTTTTCTCTTCAATGCTTGTTATAGGGCTTTGCATATTCCCATCCCATTTAAAATTACCATTTCTCATATGTTCCCATAAGAAGTAGTACATTTCTTTTTTCCCACGCACTCACTGAACTGCCGGAACTAGAAAGCGGGCCATGACGAATCTCATGACACCAGTTAGAAAATGCGAATTACAGATGCCAAGAGAAGCTAAATTTCTTTCCTAGAGTATAAGCTTCCACCATCTGTCTTGGCACAGTTGCTTTACGCGTGGCATCCAGGGGAAGGAGACGATCAGTACTATACACGACATAGTATAGCTGCTTTCTAGGACTTCACTATGGCATGAGAATAGAGAAATGAAGATTCGCCAATCAAGCTTCGCACAATACGCTGGCTTCTCAAGGACATAGAGAGATGAACGAGTACTATCAAACCAAACGATGTCTTGAGAAAGAGATTCAAAATACGTTGGACCGCTATATAAATCATCCAACTTTCCCTTTCGACCTCTATTCTATAATATCAAACAAGCTGACTATCCATTCTTTTCAACCGAACCCAATCTCGATAACCTGAAAACGAACATTCTTTAAGATCCACTTCACCAAGTCAGTTATTCTCAGCCTAGCGGCTCTATCTGCTGCACACCCAGGCCACGAGGAAGAAGAGAAACGTCAAGTTATTGCAGCTCGTGACAATGCCGCCCACACTAAGCGTGTCATCCAGAACTGTGCTGCCCAACCCGGCGCTCGCGAATTCCACAAGCGTGCTGCCGCTCGTCGTCGAACCGAAGTCGAGAAGATCCGTCGTGCTGGGGGTCTTGACGTTCGTGGTATGCCTATGAGAAGCCTCATGTTTTTAGATTCTAGGGTTAACAAGATACAGCGCCGTTCAAGAAGCGATCGGATGTGCACTTCAACGAGACACCGATGTAATTGCCAACACTACTCACTACAAGAACATCGATGTTAAAGCCGCCATGGCGGACCCGCATTACGTTTTTTTTGGAGAGACCCAGTGCACAGTACTCAACCCTGAAGGCGAGGTTGGCCCCTTTTACGTTCTGGGGGAGTACGTTCGTGATGATCTCCGAGATGGGGAGGCCGGTATCGATATGATTGTTGAGACTCAAGTGCTTGACGTCGCCACCTGCTCCCCGCTTGTCGGTTCCTGGGTTGATATTTGGAACGCCAATACCACCGGTGTCTACTCCGGTGTCCAGAGCAGCATGAATCTGGGCAACCCCAGCGATGCCTCGAACCTGAACAATACGGCCCTTCGCGGCATCCAGCAAGTCGACGAGGATGGTGTTGCCAAGTTCACTACCAAGTTCCCTGGCCACTACGACGGACGTGCTACCCACATGCACGTTGTGGTTCATACCGATGCCACTGAGCAGCGCAACGGCACCATCACCGGCGGCAAGATACCCCACATCGGCCAGCTGTTCTGGGACCAAGATCTAATCACGGAGATCGAGGCTCTGTCGCCGTACAACGAGAACACTGCTGACATTACTTTGAACGCTAATGACCACGTCTTCGGTGCTCAGGAAACCGAGGGTACTACCTCCGACCCCGTCTTCAACTATGTCTACCTCGGTGACGATGTGACCGATGGTCTATTTGCTTGGGTTGTCCTTGCTGTTAACAGCTCTGCCACTTATGTGAGTGATCTCCGTCTTATAATATCTTTTTTTTTTTTAGATTCCCGGTCTTTTCTTAGGGGAACCACATCCACGCAATGACTTTGTCCATGCCTGCTCCGTTTCACTGGGACAGCTACTAAATTCTTGTAGGACGCTACTTACTCATTCGCACTGACTTCGGGCGGTGGTGTCGCTGTCGAGGGTGGCGGCAGTGGTGTCTCTGGCTTGCCTTCGAGCGGATTCCCTAGCTCCAGCGCTGCTGTTCCTAGCAGCACCGTCGCATAAGGAGAATTATGATTAGAAAGACTCCGTTCATCTGGTAATTAAGCTTTCAATAGGCCTGAGTTAACGTGTTTCCATATGATGAGGTCTTGATTCATTTCACAAACAGTATATATTATACGGCTTAAAAAGCCAATACATACATCCTATACTAGATATATATATTTTGATTCTGAAAAGTTTCAATGTTCATATTAATAAAAATTCACTTTAAATAAATTATTGATAATTACCTAGGTACCTACCTAGATAGGTAATCTTTTTTTAATAAATTTCCTTTAAATGTTTTGTACAACATTTTATTATATTTTATTTTTATTCATTTTCCCCGCCTTCATTTCATGCGTTGTCTTTCTGCTGCTACATGATGCAATACATAAACTTATGATGTAAATACTGGAGCAAACAACATCCGGCATATGTATGTTCAGCTCTGTTGACACGCAAAAGGATCAACATGGAATAAGTTACTAGCCAATCTTGACAATCTATACTTCATCTATCAATTCTAGTCTCCACGGCCCCTTAGAAGGATTAGGACTGAACTTTGTTAGTATGCATCACCCAAGTATATGTCATCCCTTTACCGTTCACGGCATAGATGGAATGTTAAGTTCATGTCTCACTTCTCTACCCTTTTCTTTCTTTTTCTCTTTAATTATATAATGAGCTTCCTATTTAATAATCATTTTATAATCATTTTAATTACTTGCAGCATCCTATGTATCACATTTAAGTCGCCAGATCGGAGCGAAACGAAAGTAATTTTTCCACAGACCAAATGCATGTGGTGTCAGGAATTGTTGTATATCAAACAACCTTTGACTCGGTAGCCACTAATATAATCTCCTTACATATGTAACCTACACTTTATGTTACTATTTTCACGCCTCCACTCATATATCAAAACGCCAGGTGCACAGGAAAGATAGATAGGTAACTACAAAGAACAGACAAATTTAATTTGTTCCCTTCAATTCCTGTTGCATCTGAATAAATTTTGACCTACCTCCCTAGCATCTTCTCTGTCATTGTAAATGGCAGTGGCGACGGTCGCAAAAAAGAAACAAAAACAAAACAAGAAAAATAGGGGGGGGGTGATTGGCTTTCTAAGAGCTCACTAAGAAGAGCAATAGCAACATCAATAATTCCAATAACAACAACAACCACTCATATTCACTTAGTCATTTGTTCTTGCCATACATTTTCATTTTCATTCTCATTTTCCCTCAGGCGTTCCGCGTCCCAGGGGCAGTTTCTGTCACTATCTACTACCTGCTTCCCTCACCTTTGCCTACCTAGGTGTGTTTGTACCTACCTCACATCTTGGACAGCTCTTGTATAGTCAACCTCGTCTCTCGCCTTCTTTTGATTCACCACCACCACCATCGCCGCCCTCCTTTCTCCTTTTGACCCTCACCTAATTAGATACACCCCTACTCCCTACTCCATTGTATCACAGGAGAAGAAGCAAACGGCATTTATAATATTATTGCCAAGTAAATTCAAACGAAATCGAAATCAGAAGAAAAGAGGGAATCCAGAGCACCAAGGAACCAAGGTCCAAACGCAACAGACGGCCCAAGAACCAACCCTTCTGCGACTGTGAACTCACAACAATGGCCATCCTCAAACACCCCATCCTCCTCCCCCTCCTAACCACCCTCCTCTTCGCCGCCATCTCATCCTGTGCCACCAACACCATCCTCCTCACTCCCTCCTCCAGCCCTCCGTCCAACACCTCCGGCGCCGTGAGCCCCTCCTTCGCGGGCTTCGGCATTGAGCCCTCGAACCTATTCTCCTTCCTAGGGCACTCGTCGCCCAACATCCTAACACGCAACCTCCTCAGCAACCTGCAGTCGTACACAGGGTACCCCGCGCACGTGCGCCTGGGCGGCAACACCGCGGACTACAGTGAGTAAATGTTCGAAGTGGTTCACTCCCCCTTCCGGGCCTGTCCCGGGAGTCAAAGCTTCCCATCATAGTTAAGCGCATGAGTCTGTAGGAGTTCTGACTCGCGAGACAACGATGTCAAGAGTAAAGAAATTACCCAATATGGCCATTACTAACCCCCATCATCGCAGTGATCTACTCCCCCACGCAAACTGCCTGGGACTGGGCCCCCAACCCGTCCGCCTCGGGCGCCGGCGACATCGCCTGGGACAGCATGCTGATCGGGCCGCGCTTCTTCGAAGCCGCGAACCGGTTGCCGCCCGGCACGCCCGTGACGTGGGGCCTGAACCTCGCGTACAACGCCGACGACTGGGCGGACCGCATCGCCGCAACGGCGCAGCAAGTCGTATCGCGCTGCACGAACCTGCGGCTGGTCAGCTTCGAGATCGGCAACGAGCCGGACCTGTACCTGCAGAACGGGTTCCGGGCGGGGTCGCCATGGGGCGGATCCGTGTACGCGGGGCAGTGGCGGGCGCGCGCGCGCGTCGTTCTGGACCGGGTGCTCACGCCGGCGGGGATCAACGCGTCGTTCTTCGAAGCGGCGGCGACGGCGTCGACCATCGGGACGGACTTCCAGATCGCGGACCTGGCGGGTTTCGGGGTGGACGACGGGCTGCTGGCGAGCTGGAACCAGCACGACTACTACTTCTACATCGGGGTGTCGAACTACGTGCTCACGCTGGGGCGCCTGCTGCAGCTGTCGACGACGGAGACGCAGTTCGCGGCGTGGGCCGCGCAGGTCGGGCAAGCGGGCGCCACGGGCAAGCCGTACGCGCTGCGGGAGATGGGCCTGGTGGGTCCCGTCGGGCTGCAGGGCGTGACCGACGTCTTCGGCGCGGCGCTGTGGACGCTGAACTTCCTGCTGTACGCGGCGGCGCTGGGCGTCGCCAGCGTGCAGCTGCACATGACGGACAACAGCGCGGCGAGCGCGTGGCAGCCGATCGCGCTGGACGGCGCGCCCGCGCGCGTGCGGCCGCTGTACTACGCCGTCGCGGCCTTCGCGCAGACCATCGGCCCGTCGTGCGCGGCGCGCGTGGCGCCGCTCGAGCTCGGCGGCGGCGCGGAGCCCGACTACGCCGACTATGCGCGCGCGTACGCGGTGTACCAGAGCGAGGCGCTGGCTTCGCTCGTGCTGGTCAACGCGCGCGTGGCGAATGAGAGCGCGGCGGACAAGCCGGCTCTGAGCGTGACTCTGCAACTCCCCCCCGCGAGCGCGGGCCAGACGCTGTATCTCGCGTACCTGACTGCCGCGGGCGCCGATTCGACGGAGGGCACGACGTGGAACGGGCTGAGCTTTGAGACCAGCGGGGACGGCACGTCGACCACGGTGAATGATGGGGATGCGGGCCCGGCGACGGTGCGGGTGGGGAGCGATGGGAGGGTGAGTTTCGCCGTGCGCGACTCGCAGGCGGTGGTGGCGACGCTGGGGCGGCAGGTGGGTTCCGGACTGGGCGTGGCGAACGCGACGGCGTGCGCGGCTGCGACTATGGAGTCGCAGGGTATGGGTGCTACGGCGGTGCCGTCGGGGGTTGTGGATTCGGACAGTAGTGGTAATAGCAGCAGCAGTGATGGGGATAAGGATAATGCTGCGGTGCGAACTATACCTGCTGGGGTGGGTGGTCTGCTTACTATTAGTCTGGCAGTTGTCATGGGGGTCTTGGTATTGTAAGGGTGGAGTTTTGGTAGTGGTTGACCCATTGGCAGCAGTAAAGAGTGTATTCCTGCCTGTCTGACTATGATGAGGGTTTTGAAGAGAAAAGAAAAAAAGGGGCGAGGTTGGAGGATCTTGGAGCACAAAAAGGGGTATCATGTTGGCATACGAAAAGGAAACCCAATACTTCCTCTATCATAATTTTGTATCCTGGTTACAATGGCGCCGGTGGATGAAGCTGAACGAAGAAAAGGGGGTTTCCTGTGTGCGTACCACAGCTATGGCATACGGATAGATCGTGACTACCAGGGTTTTAGTTCTTTTTTGTTGGGATTTTGGGAGTCTGGGTTTTCCCTCTCTAAACTACTTATATGTGTCTCGAGTGAACGATAGGTAATAGCTGGAATAGGGTTTTGTCGGTGGGTTGACTCCTTCTTTTCCCCCTTCTTGGTCCTATATGTAGTATGTTTCATTCATCAGTTACCGGCCTTCATCATCGCTTTCATTTCCTGTGTAATAGAGGTTTATGCTATTATACCCACCGACTATTGGAGATTCGAATAGAAACTAAAACTAATAATAATAAAGACTAGTTCAAAAATCCTTACTCAAGTCCATTGTCTTGTTAACTTATATAGGGCCTGAGTAATGCTACTTACGATAAACTAGTCATAGTGCACAATATATTTTGATGTTCTGCACATTTAAAGGTAAAGTAAAGAGTAATTATCTCTACCGGCTCCTAAATATGACTATTTCGGATTATTGCACTTTGGTATACAAAACATAGTTTTTATATCTTAAAATGCACTGTCCCCCTTATTGGAGAATATAGAGACAATACAACGCAGCTATGTAACTGGATGACACTTACAGTCGCTTTTCGAGTTATATGCGTTATTCATAATTCTATAACTCTATAGTAATACATCGTTATATGCCTATAAATGATATCATGACTTCTTTAGCTATCTTGGGTAGCAATCTATAGTAACTTCTTCATTAAATCGTTTGCAAATGATTGTTCCTAACGGCCACAGAGACTGCCTTGCTAGGAAACCAACCCTAGTTCCGATTTTCGAAGACGAGACACTCCAATCGATAAAATAAAATAAAAATCAAGATTCACCGAAGTACGCAAGTCATTGAAGTCATATTACAGTCAGTCTATTGTCCGTTTTTGGATCACGACCATGTCTCTAGAACCACATATACCAGCCGTCCTTCCCGGTGTAATGCATATGGCAAGAGCTGAACTACATGGATCTGGATATCTACCCTCCAACGTACATAATCATGGTTTAGCCCTCTCCGTAAGACCATGAATCATCTCTATCCATCCGCTCATAACTCGACATCTCTTTCAAGAGAATATGCGCCGCCCAAAATCATTGTCTAATTTAACCTTGGAACTCCTGTACCTTGCTCTCCTCCCATCGTCCGGGCACGAGGGCCAGAGGCACAATACCGGAAACGTGCATATCCGGACCGAAGATGTGGGCATTCAGACCCAGCTCCTGTGTTGCAGCCTTCATGTTCTTCAGACCTTCTTGCCAGTTAGGACCAGCACGGCGGACCCAGATCTGAACGTTATGCTCAATGAGCTGCTTGGAGTACTCGCGGAGCGCCCGGATGACACCCTTGAAGGTGGACGCGACGTTTGTGAAGTTGGCAATACCACCACCAATGAATAGGACCTTGCCCTTGGCATCCACGGGCGCACGCAGCATCAGGTCTAGGACAGTGCGGGCATAGTAGTAAGTTTGCGACTCCGTGGGAGCACCAGAGTACTCGCCATAGTTGGCCAGGTCATCAGCGAAACCAGCAGAGGCAATGGCATCGGCATAAACGACCGAGGCACCACCACCAGCTACTAGAGTCCAGACACGGCCGTTGGGGTTGAGAACGGTGAGCTTCAGAGAAGCACCGGTCTTGGCATCCAGCTCAGCAATGTAAGCCTCCTCCTTGGAGAGCTCACGACCGAAGGGAGCAGGGAACTCCATAGGAGGACCAGCATCAACGCTAACCTTGTCACCAGCCGATGAGACGGCGGTGATGCCCAGGTTAGCGGGAGCACGGGCAATAGCCCATTTGACACCACACTCGAAGTCAGCAGTCTGATCCAGCTTTGCAGCCAGGTCAAGGAAGTGAACCTCTGCTGAGGTAGCATCGGCGTTAGGGATGACTACTAGGGGGTTGATCTCTAGGTAGGTGAATTGGCAGTCAACGTAGACTGCATATAGGCGGGTGATGAAGTCAACTAGGACATTGTGCACACCCTGGGGGACCTTCTTGAGCAGCGTGCTGGCGATCTCCTCGTTGGAAGGGTATTGCGATAGGTCAACGGGAATCAGCAGCTTCTCAGCCTTCGCATCGACATCACCAACATCGACACCACCCTCGTGGGTGAAGAGAATCCAATCACCCTAGCGAAAGCATGGTCAGCAAATACCATCAAATATTTATGATATAAAAATATGCTATGAAAAACAAAACAACGGAATGCATGCACGTGTGTCTCAAGGGGAGGCTGGCGGGACACGTGAACATGTACAGGGAGTTGTTGCAATCTCTCGCGCAGGTGTTTCATCCCGGTAAGTGGGTTATCAGTGGAGAGGGTGTGAGGACATTTGTAATGTGGTTTAGCCTCCGTTCGTCCGTGAGCGCGAGCGATTCCGCCTTGAAAATATAAACAGAGCAGAACAGCTCGACTCGACTTGGCTTTTCGCACAATTGTTCTCGACAACATCGAAACACACAAAAAAATAAAATCTAAGACAAAAATATTTGGTGGTTTTATAATGCACGATATGCATTCCTTTTGCTTGCTCGATTGCTACGAGATACTTCTCGTGCACAAGCCAGGCTAACACACCTTGCTTACAACCACTACCTTTTCACCACTCCAAGCCACCAGCAGCAGTATACTTGCTGACAAGAACTCGAGGGAGCGAGAAAATAACCCAAAAAGAAATATTATTAACTCACATCTCGGACAGAGTTGATGTTGATGTAGTACTCGGTACCATCAGGATGAGGAACGAAGGGCTCGACGAGGAATTGGCGTAGGACACCCTCGGTGTGCTCAACCTTCTGCGTCTTGCCAGCACGCTCAGCAACCCAGGCCTTAGCCTCGGGCCAGGTCTTGTTCAGGGCCAGAAGACCACTCTTGCCTCGTCTCTTGATCAATTGGTCGGGCTTCGCAACGAACTTGGCACCTGAGTGAAGCAACCACGGATAGGTCACCTCAGCCTGGTCGAGAACGGCATTGACATCGGCATCTTCAGGGAAGTAGAGCGAGGCTAGTCGGGGAGGAGGGTTGTGGGTGGTAGACTTGGGCAGAGGACTCGGCTTGATGACAGGAGCACGAGTGAGGTGGTAGTTGAGGATGGCCTTACCGTCGGCCTCGAGGATAGACTTGGCGGACATGGTGACGATATGGAGGGGAAAGAGAAGGAGGGAGGCCTATGAGAGAGTAAACGAGGACGAGGTAAGTTGTACAGTTCTGTTTTGTTTTTATCTGTGGCAACAGCTCTGGACAAGATTCTGAGCAAAGAGAGAAAGTCAGTAACTATTTTCCCTCTTTATCTGGTTGGGGGGATAAGAAGGGGGGGAGGTTCTGCAAGTGCAGGCCGGGGAGACAGGAAGTGAAGAGACAAGAAGTGAAATCGGTAGGATCAGATATGTCAGTCAAAGTCAGTCAGCCCGAAGAACAACAAGCTGAGTAGCTGGTTGAACGGAGGACTTCGGGACAAGCTACAACACATATCCGGATTCCCCTTTCTCTCTCTGTGTCTTTCCGTCTTTACTCTCTAGCTTTCTTAGCTATTGCTATGGCGGCTACTTACCTCGTCACGATTGAACTTGTTCCCAAGTGTGGGATAAGTGAAGTGGATAATGTGATGCGAGAGGAAGTAGGGGGGAGGGGTGGAAGAGTGGAAGTGATAGTGGAAAAGATGTTGAACAAGTTATTTGAAACTGTCCAAGTCCAAGAGGCGGAGTGGGAAGAAAAGAAAAAAAAAAGAAAAAGAGGAACAACAAGCAGCAATTAGCAGCAAGCAGTAGCGGGATTTGAGATTTGGGAAGAGGATTGAAGAATTGGGTCGAGATTCAAAAAAAAAGAAAGAAATGGCAAAAAAAAAAAAAGAAGCTTTACTTCTGGGTGGTGTGGATTTGCTAAGGTTGGGTAACTTACTTCTTTTTTTCCTTTTTGGTTTTCTTTTTCTTTTTCTTTTTCTTTTCTCTACGTGGGACAACTTGACAAGAACTTAGATCCTTGGCCCCTGACCTGATATGCTAGTAAGGTACCACACAATTGCATACGCATACATCACACACCACTCGCACTTGCAACTTGTACTTGCTGCAAAGTAAGGAAACAGAAACCTAAAGAAGCATGGGGGCAGAAAAAAAAAAGGAGTCAGGTCAGGTTAAACCTGCCAATGCCACTTCCTCAACTATTCTTCTTTCTGTGCCTTCCTTAGCCCAACTGTGGGTACTTAATTGGCCGCGCGACTTTGTTGGAGGGGACGCTAAAGAGGGTCCCCCGGGGTACGGCAATGCTACCAATTCAAAAACCTTTGGGGACATCCTTCTCGGCCCTGAATTCGAGGTCACTGGATGCCCCTCTCCCGGCCGCTAGTTTACTCCAAAGTACCGGTACCCCAACACCAACGCCGATATCGATCCAAACCAAAATTCGCACCCCACCCTTTTTTACTTTTGGTGTTTATTTTGTTACTTCGGTCTTGCTGAAAGTGGTTATCACCACGGTCAGCCAGCCGTCCCTGCCTTCCCTGCCTATGGATCATACGGAAGGACACCGAGTACAATCACTATGCTACGTACTACCCTTGCCTTTTCTTTTACCTTAGGTAGCTTACCCTACCTTGCCTCACTTTGCCTATCTTATCTCTTACTAGGTATCGGTTCTACCTACGCTCTTGGCCCCGAACCCAAGAACCCAACTTACTACGCGAGGCTTCCCGTCGCTTTCTATTCCGTCCTTGCACATGCTAAAAAAGATACAACGTCATTGTGCACCGATTACATTGTCCACTATATCATTCGGTGACTTACTACAATGGTATGGGACTTGGGAAGTTCTCTATCTATCTTGTAGGGATTCAGTGTCTTGGGTTACTATTACAGTGACAAGTTTACTACGGAAAAGACGGAATCAGTGTTTCGGACCCCGATCGCCTTATTTTCCCACTATACCGGGGTTACCTAATACGGGGACTTTGACGAAAACAATCGGGGGAGCATTGATCAATGCTTCAATCTCACCAGGTCCCCGGTAATCTGGGATAGTAATCATCTCACAGTCCCGTCGGGGTTACACATTGGGGACTATCCGGTCATATTCTACATAGACCAAAAAAAGGGAGAGAGTGAGGTTATGTCATACCTAAGAAACCTTTGAGGAGGGTCAACTGCCCGGGGCCTTTCATATGGTCGGAAAAAGGAAGATTTCCAAAAATGGGAATTGTCCGGGGGAGTTTCAAGTGAAACGGGCACCCCCTAATTCCTTCTGTCTAAGTCAGGTATGACTATTTTATATCGCCTTTTTTGATACTCCGACCCGGCTATTCATCAATTAGGTGACAAGGTTATGGTGGTTACGGCGGTGGTGTTATAGGTTGATGAGGTGAGATTTCCGATGCAGCGCTGGTATTACCTAATGGCGGGGTTCTTCAGCTGGAGGGGATTGCGTGTTTGGCAACGGGTACCGGTACTTAGACTCGCGGGTTTCGACTAGCGGGGTCAAAACGTCGACCGCCTGCGCCGGGAGGTATTGATAAAGTACCTATCTACCCCCCGTACAGGGTCCCAGCTGGCAAGACCCTTCAAAACTGTGAGGATCAACAGGGTCGGGATCGCACCAACAACTGGCATCCACACCGCCGTCAAGATACCTTGACCCATCAAGTGGCTTTTTTTCCTTTCTTTCTTTCGAACTCCTGGTACTTCGGTTTGGGTTTTTTTTTGTTATTTACTCGGACGGTGTCATAAAATTCAACAAGCCCATAAAAATTTACCCCAACTATTCCGATTAAGCGCCATTTTCTGTTTATTTGGAAAAGTGCCAAGCACTAAAGAGAAACTACAATCTTTGACAGCCGGCAGGGTTTAAGTCTTGTGGTGTGTTTAGGTACCTAACCTACTTCCCCTACCTACATAGACTACTTACTGCACGGCTTTTCTACCAATCGTTCCTGGCGGGTCCTGCAATTGAATCTAGCTCGACAACACAAAAAAGTCCAAGTCACTTTTTATTTTTATTTTTCTTCCCCCTTCTTCTTTGCTAAAGGCTATCCGGCTTTTTTTTTTCTAAAGGAGTCAAAGCAAGAAAAGAGAGAAAAAAAAAAAAAAAAAAAAAAAGAACCTACCAAACCCAAAGCTCCCCTTTTTGCCAACAACTCCTTTCTCACAACTCCATACCTACTCTCATTTTCCCTCCTGATCAATTCTTCCCTTCCCATCCACATCCACATCCACCTCCCCCTCCACCCTCTCACCCTTCCCACCCCTCAGGTGTCACTGTGAATCACTTCATTTACGGGATTGACTGTCCAAGTTAAAGGATCTCAAGTCTTTCTTCCCTTCCGGTAGCTATCTCGAGTTACGAAGGTATGTCAGATTTTATCAAACCCGTTCTCCATTCATTATATCATCACATCACGGCCTTTTTGACCTGGAACTGGGCTGTACGCGGTGTCAGCCTTAAGTCCCCGATCTATTTTGAATACGACCAATTGTTCCAGTTAGTCTTGTATTCACGTTCGGCCGCCGAAGCCTGTTTGCTTTGCTATCTTCCTTTTACCAAGTCTAGGCGGACCGAGCTTGTCACGGAACCTCTGGTGAAGCCCGTGCTGGTTTTGGTGCTGGCCAAATCCATGCTTATCCCCTACTCATTGCCCAGTCTGTTGTTCAACTGTGGTCTCTCTCTCTGCTTTCTCTCGGATAGCTTCGCTCTTTACTTCTTACCACAATTGCTCTAAACTTCACATGAGCTTCGTTGGCTAACTTATTTCCCCTTTACCCTTACACAGCTACTAATTGTCTTCTTCTCTAAACATACGAACCTCCAACATACATACATACACACACACACACACACACACACGACAACATGTCATCGGCTGCTGCCACTGGTGCCAATGGCGCCTCGACTGCTGGTGGGTTGTCTGCTAACGACAACATCACCCGCTTCGCTGCTCCCAGCCGTCCTCTGAGCCCTCTTCCCGCACATGCTCTTTTTAACAACAAGACGAGATGCTTGGTCTATGGTCTCCAGAACCGCGCCGTCCAGGGTATGCTCGACTTCGACTTCATCTGCAAGCGAGCCACTCCTTCGGTGGCCGGTATCATCTACACATTCGGTGGTCAGTTCGTCAGCAAGATGTACTGGGGCACCAGCGAGACTCTCCTACCCGTCTACCAGGAGACCTCTAAGGCTATGGAGAAGCACCCCGACGTTGATGTTGTCGTCAACTTCGCTTCCTCGCGAAGTGTCTACAGCTCCACCATGGAGCTGATGCAGTTCCCCCAGATTAAGACCATCGCTATTATTGCCGAAGGTGTTCCTGAGCGAGTAAGTTGGCGAGCCCACATGCGATATGTCTTAAAGTCATTTCCGTTCTAACTAGTCGGTACATTAGCGTGCGCGAGAAATTGCCCATGTGGCACGCAAGAAGGGTGTCACCATCATTGGCCCCGCCACCGTTGGTGGTATCAAGCCCGGCAGCTTCAAGATCGGTAACACTGGTGGTATGATGGACAACATCGTTGCCTCCAAGCTGTACCGCAAGGGTTCCGTCGGTTACGTCTCCAAGTCTGGTGGTATGTCCAACGAGCTCAACAACATCATCTCCCAGAACACGGATGGTGTCTACGAGGGTATTGCCATCGGTGGTGACCGATACCCCGGAACTACCTTCATTGACCACATGCTGAGGTACCAGTCGGATCCTGAGTGCAAGATTCTGGTGCTTCTGGGTGAGGTTGGTGGTGTCGAAGAATACAAGGTCATCGATGCTGTCAAGCAGGGCATCATCACCAAGCCCATTGTGGCTTGGGCTATCGGTACTTGTGCCAGCATGTTCAAGACCGAGGTTCAGTTTGGTCACGCTGGTTCGTTCGCCAACTCTCAGCTCGAGACGGCTGCGACCAAGAACAAGATGATGAAGGAGGCGGGTATCCACGTGCCCGACACCTTCGAGGACCTCCCTCAGACCCTCAAAGCCGTATATGACGGGCTCGTCAAGGATGGCACTATTGTGCCCGCCGCCGAGCCTGTTGTGCCCAAGATCCCCATGGACTACTCGTGGGCTCAGGAGCTCGGTCTTATCCGCAAGCCGGCTGCCTTCATCTCGACCATCTCGGATGACCGTGGTCAGGAGCTTCTGTACGCTGGTATGCCCATCTCGGATGTGTTCAAGGAGGAGATCGGCATCGGTGGTGTCATGTCTCTTCTGTGGTTCCGCCGGCGTCTGCCCGACTACGCCTCCAAGTTCTTGGAGATGGTTCTCATGCTTACTGCCGACCACGGTCCCGCGGTGTCTGGTGCCATGAACACTATCATTACCACGCGTGCCGGTAAGGACCTGATCAGCTCGCTCGTGGCTGGTCTCCTGACCATCGGTTCGCGTTTCGGTGGTGCCCTCGACGGTGCTGCTGAGGAATTCAGCAAGGCCGCCGACAACGGTCTTAGTCCCCGTGAGTTTGTCGACACGATGCGCAAGCAGAACAAGCTTATTCCGGGTATTGGTCACCGTATCAAGTCGCGTAACAACCCCGATCTCCGTGTAGAGCTCGTCAAGGAGTACGTGCTGGCTAAGTTCCCTAGCCACAAGCTACTAGACTACGCTCTGGCCGTGGAGTCGGTAACAACGTCGAAGAAGGACAACCTCATCCTGAACGTGGACGGTTGCGTTGCTGTGTGCTTCGTCGACCTGATGCGGAGCTGCGGTGCGTTCAGCCAGGAAGAGGCGGAAGACTACATGAAGATGGGTGTTCTCAACGGTCTCTTCGTGCTCGGCCGCAGCATTGGTCTGATTGCGCACTACCTCGACCAGAAGAGACTGCGCACCAGCCTGTACAGACATCCTTGGGATGACATTACGTACCTTCTCCCCACCATCGCCCAGACGGGCCCGGTTGGTGAGAGCAGAGTAGAGGTTGCGGTGCAATAAATTAGACGGTAGGAGTATAGGTGGGGATGGGTTAGTGGCATACAGCGACGGGTTCAATCCGGAAGACTAGAGCTCTACCTTTGATACTTGGACTGGGATAAAGTTAGTATTATAGCTAGAGGAGTCGATTATGGCGGATGATCTGTACGAGAAAGATGATGCATGTCCAACACAAACGACCCCGGCTTGGGTCATGTTTCGCGAATAATAGAATCTGTGTTAAAGTTCATTTTATTATTGTTTTGTTGTTTGGTTATTGTGAAGTGTGATGTGATTCAATTTTAGTACATAATGAGGTGTATAAATCTATATACCTGGGTTTTGTTTAAGCAACTATGGATGTTGTCTCCCAACCCAATCTCAGAACCACTCCTCCTCCATATCTACATACGTCAGGCAGGTATGTCGTTATCTGTAGATAAGGGATAAGAGTTGTCAAAGATCAGCGGTAAAATGCCGGGGCTGACCCGGGCGTAAGTATGTACATATGTACCTGGCCCCACCTAAAAATTAGTCTCATGTCGAGCTCCGGAGAATTGGAAAGCGACTTTGCCAATTCCTCTCTTAACTTTTAAGAGCTTGTTCTCTCACCAAACTATATACCAATTCTGTTTTAAGGGAGACTAGGTTGCGGATATTGCTTCCGAAAGGTAGGTTATTTATTTCCATTTCTTTTGCGAAGTTAGAGTCGTAAGGAATTACATCAATTGGGGGAGGGGGGTGTGCTATGGACGAGAGAAGAGGGGTTCGTTCGTTCGTTCGAGAATATAACAAATGGCTAATTTTTTGATATGGGAGTTTGTAGGCCGTGTCGATTATTATTACGGAAACTCGAATATACCGACGATAGAACGACGTGGTTGGGAAGCTCAGCGTCACCGTTGGACTTGGGATTGGGTTATACGCGAAAAGACTGGATTCGAGGGGAGGTTGTCGAGCCGAGTGAAAACCGGAACCGGGTCCTAGCTGGAGAGAAGGGGAGGATTTCACGCTATTCCTACTCCTATCCATATTCCCCTTCGATATCGAGACAGACAACCGGTAGTGCTGGGGGAAAACACACTACCATCGAAACTACAAACCACCCATACGCATACACACCAAGCTACAGAAAGGAAGAAAAAATGTCCTTCTTCCGCATCACCCTCCACCGCTCCGCCATCGGCCTCCCCCAGCGCACGCGCGGCGTGCTCGCCGCCCTCGGCCTGCGCCGCCGCTGCCAGACCGTGTTCCACCCCGTCTCGGCACAAGTCGCCGGTATGCTGCTGAAGGTGAAAGAACTGGTCAAGGTGGAGGAGGCGGAGAGGGCCCTGTCCAGTAGGGAGATGCGCGATGAACGGAAGCCCGAACGGGGCTTTTGGGTGGAGAGCACGGGGGGGATTGGGGCGCGGTAGGGAGGGGAGAGGAGAAGGGGGATAGGGGGTTGGGATATGGGGAGATGGAATAAGCCTACCGGCATGGTGTACATACCTACGTGTGTATAAATGAATAAAATACAGAACCAAATCAAATCTACCGACATTCAACGCTGGATGAAGAAAGGAGAAAGCAGAGAATTTGCAAATCAACTCCCAATCCCTGGAGTCCGGAAACCAAAATAAAAGACATGACCTCTAGAAGGACTCGCAAACACACGAGCGGTGGACAACACACTCCCTCTCACCCCTTAGCAGATCACCACGACCCTCAGTCTTTTCCTGATTAGTTGCCGTTAGGTAGCCATGGGAAGCTGCCCAACCCCCCTTACAGCAATACAAATCTCTCCACACAGTATTCTACCACATTCCCTCCTCTCCCCATGTCGAGCATGAGGTCGGTGAACACCTATCTCTAGATGACGGAGAGCCTGTGTCCCTGAGCTGCGGATACACCTTGTACCTGTGCATGACAGACACCCCTCACCACCTATATCAGCAGCCCATCACACGTAGCGGTGGCGTTTACAAGTACACATTCTACATGCTTAGCTGCAAAGGGGGACATGTATGCATACCCAGAGGCTAGGTGCCCATATAAGCTGTTAAAATACGCCATGTGCGCCTACCAAACAAAACCCCTACCCTAAAACCAAAGCTTTTCTCTCGTCTCGGTCCCTATTTTGAATCATTAAGTACCTAAGTAGTAGACAGTCAGGCCAGGAGGCAGTCAGATAGGCAGAATAGAGAACATCTTCGCATAGCTAGGTAGGCAATTTGTTTCAGCTGTTCACTGAATTTTCATTTTTTTTTCTGATTACATCTATATCAACAACGAAAACCACGCAATGCCACTTTCACTGGACGCCGCCAGAAACTCAAGACTAGGAAAAAGAAAAACGAAAAAGTGAATTAAAAAACCGGAGGAAAATTAGTTGCAACGACAAGAATTGCTCATGCTCACTTCCTAGGGGATGAGAGACAGGGCATATTGTTGGACCCGAGGCCATACCATGAGGTTTGTTTGTCGATTGTCTTGACTGGACTCGGCGGAACGCCATCAGGCCATCATCAATGAACTTTTGTAGTCGCCGATGGAATTATTTCTCCTTTTCTGCAGTAGATGCCCTCCTTTCCATCTTCTTCCATCCCGGAGCGGTGGTGACACTGATCTGATCAAGGCCAAATAGCGTCCTGGAAATATTCATACACAAACACAAACGTTCTTTGGTCATTAATAATCGTGTAGACACATGCCATTGTTGCAGTTCCTTTTGTATGTCGTATTCTCTGTTGGCGGAAGAGCTTGTTCAGGAATTATCATCTCATAGAGTATATGTAAGTCGGCAATTGAGGCGATTGATCGTGTTGTCCTCTAAAACAGGAGAGAAAAGCCTCCAGATCTGACGGCCAAACGTGTATAGGGGTCGTGGATTCCATAATAATTGTACAGAGATGTATCCTTAAGAGCCATTGATACGTTCCAGGATATTCTTTGGGAAAGAGAGAAACTGTATGTTGAAAGACCAAGCCAAGGTATACCAGCTGGAATCATACCATAAAAGAAATACCGTGAACGGTATTAATTTTTGGCACTCTGGACATATTCCGTTGTCGGCGTCTCATAATTGCTGACAAAGTATTCCGTTGCGTTCTTAGACAGCCAAGCACAGAACTTGCTCAGTTCTTCACGGAGTCGATTCACGGATTGTTGGTCCATGTTGGTCTGGGCAATCAGCTCAGGTAGCGTCACTGGGAAATGTTAGTTAGAGGACTAGTTAAAAAGGTAAGAGAGAATGGGAACGATCAGAACATACCTATCAGACGTAGTAAATGCTCGGCGCCATAAATGTCGCTAGCAGCCTTGCCCTCGAAGTCGGGATCAGATGCCCACTTCTTATGGATATCGGCATACTGAACCCGCTCGAATCTAGTGAGAGAACGGGTCAACAATTGGCAAGCTACAAAGGGGCTGGAACACTTACCTGTACAGTAGAATGCGACCGAGGGATTTGTCAAAGTACTCCTTGAGACCTGCCAATGTCTCCTCCAAGATATCTATCTGCGAAGACCCAGCTGGGCGCTTGGGGGTCTCGTAGGCAGCATAGTCCTCGAGGATTTTGGTCACAGGTTTGGAGTGGGGGATAGGAACAAGTTGCATGTTCTTAGTGATGTTTTCCCAGTCATCCACCAGCAAGGCTTTCAAGACATCGGTAACAACAATCTTAATTGAGGGTCGAGAATGAAATGCGTCTTCCTGGATTGGTCTGTTAGCATCCTCCTTTTCTAGCCACTGTGTGGGAAAATATCTTAAAACAATAGCCCCGAAAAGGGGAGTGCCGCTTGGGCGAGGGAGCTTAGGATTATACGGCCCAGATGAAGGCACTCCTGCCACCGGTTCCCTTATATGATGAGGGACACCGTCGAACCAAAGCTCCTTCGCCCTTGCCGGCACTCCCCTTTCCCGAGCTTCTAGCAGTGTTGGGTGCTCGGTCCGAGGCTTCGTGTGATTCATATCTCCAGAGTTAAATAACAACCTGCCTCTTGCATCTACGTAACGATATTTAGGGGGTGGTAGCTGCATGAGGCGGTTGGACTTATCCCCATTCAACGCATAACGTGCCTCTTTTGCTAGAAAGGAGTTCGCTGGAGGAGCTGTATCACGCTGATTACTGGCAACTGAATTCACTGCATTCTTGACTCGCTTGGTGCTGCTACTCTTGGTGCTGGTGCCCTTGGTTCTGGCATTGTTCTTGGTGCCACTGGTCTTGGTTGTGCTATTTTTGTTGTTGACATCCTGGGTGTTGGTGCCCTTGGTACCCTTGCTGATCATAGCCTTTCCAGTTGGTTTGGGGGTAGACGGCTTCAGTTCTTCTTGAGTCAGAGGGAGCACATTTGTGTTCTTGTTCTCACTACTAGAAGCATAGTTGGTCTGGGACGCGATGGTTGCAGAAGACTCCTGAGGGAGGGTTGATTCCCTGGAGAGGGCCTGGGTGCGACTACGTGTCCGTTTAGGTGGTAGTTCGTAGTCAGCTAGGGTAATTTTGCGCTTGCCCTTTTGCTGTGGTTGCGCTTCCGGGACGGAGGTAGATGGTTCCATCGTAGATGCGGTGCAGGTTATCGTCGTCGCCAATTGTGTAGGACTTTGGGGAATGTGATTGTTGAAAGACGCAGAAATCCACAAATGAGGGAGTAGTGTGGACTGGTCCAGGATGAAAGAAGCAGGATAGAAGATCCAATATTGGTTGAAGGATGTGAAAATTCAAGGCAATGCCTGGCATAGATTGGCATTCAATGTAGAGAATGTGAATGGAGTGAATGGTGCAGAGGGGGTGAGAGAAGGGAAGAAATGCGTGATGAAAGTACCAAGTATGCAGTGTAGGTAGCTGGAGAGAAATTATCCAAGCTTTCTTTTTCCAAACGCATAAGCTGTACTTCAAAGTATTGTAGCTTTTTGTTGCCAATTTGTAGTGATTCTTATTGAAGACCAATTGTGGTAGTCTTGCAGTAGGTTCTTGTTAAGTTTGCCCCTTTAGCTTTGGAGTGAGTGCATCCAAAATCCCCTCTAAAATTGAAACTTCGTAGATGGCACACAACTAGTACCAATTTTTTTTTCTTTCTCTCGATGCAGTAAAAGCGAATACTGGTCCGTATTGCATAGAATAGGTAGTAGACCGAGTCCAGAAATAGGAAGAGAGATATCGAGCATGAAAAATGTCCAGAATGGAAAGGCCGCAAGGGTCCAAGAGTCCAAATGTAATCCGGTGGGCAATGGGTGGCGGAATACTTAGAATAAGATTCTGTTTCGACACAGAATATTTCCCCAGTGTAGTAGTCGTTGATGGTTCGCCCTCCTTCCCATTTTTTCAATAGCAAGCAAAGTTTTTCGATGCGGCGCCCAAGTCCCAAGTACCGCCCATCACACGGGCAACCAGCAGTTCATCCAGTAAAAGAAGGGGGGGTGGCAAGCAGAAAAAGAAGACAAAAAAGGAAAAATAAAAAAGACGGTCACTTACACTTTCAAGCTCATAATCTCTACCTCGTCTTGGGCCTCTTCCTGCAAAACTGTTGCTTCCGGCGGCGCGCTCTTCACTACCCCGGGCGGAGCTCATTTCAGACCCGTTCGCCTTCACACCCTTCTTGCCTCCCTTAGGACCCTGAGTGCGCATGCGCGCCTGAGCAGCTAGCTGAGAGGCAAGCTGCTTGTTGTCGTCGGTGAACTTGCGGATGCGGTCGTGGGTGACCCAATCATCCCAGCTGGCCTTCCAGCCCTTGTAGTGGATGCGATACTGAGCGTCCTCGGCCTTCTTATCCTTATCGACCTTAACTTCTATGATCTTGGCCTCGTACATCAGATCGCCATGAAAACAGAGGACCTTTTCATCCTTGCTGAAGGGCGGGGCCTTCTCCTGCTTTGAGGGAGCCATATCTGTCTAAATAGGACGGATTGATAAGGTTTGGTCCCTTTGTGAACAGGATTTATGATGATGCACCAGCGGGAATCTTAAGTAAGGACAGGAGAGTGAGAGAGAATACGCTAAATAGCGGATGTTAAGTACTTAAGTACCGAATTACTAAGATAAAGAAGATGGACACGTGGGGGGGTGAGTAGGCAATATATGAGATGCGGGATGTTGAGGCTGGACAGTAGATGGTAAGTAGACAATAATAGGAGAAGAAGGGATTATGAGTGAGTTTAAAAGTCACGAGTTCCTTTTTTTTGTCATCACATGTGGTTGGTTGATGGCAGCTGGCGTTTGGCGTCGGTGTTGGCGTTGACAAGGTAAGGCGCTCGGACGCGTTTTCCTTTCCCGACGCGCTTTCCTTTTCCTCTTTACCCATTTAATTTTTCTTCCTTCTTTCTTTCTAGATCATTTGTCTTTTTTTCTTTGGTTTCTTTTACAAGCACACCCCCTTAGCTCGGTACTACAGTACTACGGTCCTGCGGTACAACTTCCTATACTTTATCTTTCTATAGTATTTTTGTACTACTACCTGTTTATCCCATTCTGTACACTGCATTCTTCCAAATTAACCCAAAGTGCCCGCGGTATATCTAGTGTACCAAGGTTATTTCTGGGGGTGTACGTATACTATACAATCCATAAATTATAATTTGGGTGATGCTCTCCTGCAAAGTCAAATTTACACTATCCTATCAATTCGATCTTTTACATCTATTAACACCCCCTCCCATCTATACTGGTACTAAGTACCATTTCATACAAGATATCTCCATACCTTCCCCCCCCCCACCCAATAACTCCCCCCATACCACCAACCGTAACCGTGACTTTTCACTTTACCATACCCTGAGTGCACCATGGCACCTACAGAAGCTGTCATTCTTCGGAACTACCTCCTACTTCCATCCCGTCTACCGGCCATCATCTCCCTCCAAGAATTTACCTCCCTATTTCCCAAGTCGCAGCAGTCCTCGCCACAGATTCGCACCCTCTACCGAGACCTACAACAGCAGCGCAATGCTATCGTCGACGCTGTTTCTACCAACATTGATACCGAGGTCAAGCAAGGCAAAGGTTTGCGCCGCGCCGTGATCAAAGCTAAGAGAGAAGCCGAACGGGAGGAACAGGACGATGAAATCGAGATTGAACGAGCGGTACGTGTACAACGGGCCCTATGCGACAGTTTTGCCATTGGGCGCATTGCATCGTCGGCTTCATTGACCTAACCGAGTGCCCCTGTGTAGTTATTTGGCCATACCTCGAACGTTATACGGCCGAAGCAACATTCCTTGTTGAGCATTTTGCCCGACATAGAGGACGCTACGGTCGACATCGAACAAGAGATACAGAAACTAGAGGAGGAAGAGGCTGCACTCCTCGAGTCTATCAAGCAAACTGCCGGCAGCATGAGTGACCTCCGTTACGGCCGACTGTCCAACCCCAAGCTCAAAGACGAAGTTCTGGACGGTCTGCAAGGCATACAAGAAGTTTGCAAGCGAAAGACGTGAACAATAAAAAACAAGGCTTAATTCATTACTATTGCTATACAAGCAGGCAGACTAGATACCACTAGATGCCTTTCATTCCCAAATGGCATTGACATTACCACATACAGTATATGCACTCGACACCTCGTGGCCAACCCGGCCACTCCCGTCATCAACTCGTTATATCTATCGAGCCGCTGCCTGGCCAGTCGCAGCAGGACGGCGTCCGTCGTTCATCTGAGCGTTCATGCGGTTGGTCCTAGCAAATGGTCAATATACTGCCTCGCATCAGAGACATATGCGGGGAATGCTTACATCATGGATCGGCTGAACATAGACACAATGATCATGAACATCCAGCTGGGGAGCAGGTTGAAAAACCAGAGAACATAGCCCACGGGGATAGAAGCGCCATACTGCGCAACTTGGCCGTTGAAGGGGTGGAAACTGCCGTCGTGCAGCTTAGCAGCAGTCTTGTAGTCGTTCTTCTGAAGCTCGATAAAGTCATCAGAAGTGACGGTAGTCATGTTCAATCGCTTGGTCCAAATATTTATGGGCGCTGGCTCGGGAAGCATCTCGAAGATCCACAAGGCACCGACCGGCGCGGACCAAGCGTTGCAGAGGACGGGCTGCTTCTCGCAATCAAGGAGAGCAGTATGGGGAGAACCTGGCGTCTGGGCGAACTGGGTAGCTGTCTCGTTGAAGGCAGCCTCAATTCTACCACAGTGGCCTAATTGGAACCGACAGATTAGTCTACATAAAGCCATCAAGGGAGGACGTATGCAGAAGGCAGAGTCTTACCGAAACATGTCTTGTTCCCACCTGTGATCAAAACCCACCATTCCTCCGGCGTCGTGCTGCCAGCTTCCACGGGAGCATAGAGAGTGTCCTTCCAGTTATTCAGGGATAGGATATCCATCTTCATAGGGCCAGCTTTGGCCTCGGCGGCAGCGACGGGATCATGCCGGTTGGGAAGAAGGATCTTGGAGGTCACCTTGTCTACATAACCTTGCGCCTGACCCAGGTACTCCTGGAACTGGGCTTGATAGTCCGGGACATCCGCAACAGCCAGCAGCGGCAAGGCGAGAAGAGTTGAGGCTTGAGAGAATCTCATGGTGTTTGATCTTTTTTCTTTTTTCTTTTTTTTTAACTGAAGATGTGGGCTTCAGAGCTTGGATCAAAGAGAGCTTGGACGGGATTTAAACTATGGTAAATCCGGGGTGTTGTAGTGTTAATGGCTAGTGTAATTTCCAGCTCGAAGGGATTCCCGCACAAGAATAAGATATAATCAATTGAACTTAAATATATAACACAATTGAAAGGAATCGAGAAAGGGTATTTTATTTAAGTCAAAGCCAAAATAGATGACAGATAGGTGATTGACACCGAACAAGACGGCCAACAAAATTGTTTGTTGATGAGTGAAAGTGGAAAAGGCAGGGGACCCCAAGTTGCTTATCCACTTTTATCGAGTACAAAATCGATCCTTCGCGGTCTTTCGGGGTGTTAGTACGGTCTTTGCACACTAGGTTGGAGACTTGCGATTGCGTTTGGCTTGCCAGCCTTGCTGCTTACGATTTAGAAAAGTTCCAATGGCTCCCTACCTAGCAGCTAGGTTAGGTAGTTTTGCCAGCTGTAGGAGATCCCATCCCCACTTATCGTCGTTATCATGTCATTAGCGCATACTCGTTGGCCAGGGAGCTACACTATCTCCCTTAGCACGTGCAAAGATGTTGGGCAGTACCTAGGTAGGTACTTGTGTAGTTGTATGTACTGCACTGCACCGATGATATGGTTGTTAGTTCCAACCTTATGTGTTTAGTGGAACCCAATCCTACTCCACCGATAAGGGGCAGATAACGATAACGATAACACGTCAATCATGCTACCCCAGTAATAATCATCAATCTAATGAGAGAGAACACTTTGGACGTACAAGAAACAAACCTCACATTCGCGGTCGGTGCTTTTGGCCTGTATCGCATCGTAGCTACAATCAAATGGTATGTAGATCCTTTATTTTTACTTTTCTGCTTTTGAAGTACTTGATCACTAATTGCTTCCAGGCCCCAGAAACCGCAAACCAGAAGCGGAAGCGTGGGGGTTCGGGAAACGCGTCACGCGACGGCAATGAAAAGGACGCGCCAAATACACAACTTACCCTTACGAAGAAAGGCCAATTATCCGAACCCTCTGTTTCCCGTGAAGAACCAACTATCGACGAAGATCCGCGCCCGAAGAAGCGTGGTAAAGCTAGCAAAAACGAGGTCCCCCCTAAACCCCAGGCTGAGCCCGAGCCTGAGCCTGAGCTTGAAAACAGTACACAGCCCCAGGGCAAAGGAAAGAGGAAACGAGGTCAACCTTCAGGGCCCCAGGAAGATACAAGCAGGCACCAGGGAGAGGCAGAACATGCGAATGAAGAAGAACCGCAGCCAAAGAAGAGAGGTCGCGCAGCTAGACATACTATTACCAAAGAATCGGAACAAACAACAGGCGAGGTTATCGAACAGGAAATTACAAAACCAAAGAGGGGTGGACGTCCACGAAAAGCACCACAGGCTACTACAGAAACTGAGGTTGGAGCAGAGGAAGCAGACGATGAGAATGAAGGAGATTCCAGTCTACTTCGCCGAAGTGGCAGGACACGTCGTAGCGAGCGAGATAAAAACACCCAGCAAGGATCTGAAAAGAATCAGGCATCAGAACCCGACAATACCCAGAGTAAAAAGCGTGGGCCCAGACGAAAACTACAAGAACCGGGACCTAAGGATGCGGCAGAGGAAGAGCAATCCCCACCTCAGCCCAAGAAAAGGCGAGGTCGCGCATCGAAAGAGGATAGTACATCCGCAGAAGCACCGGCCCCTGAAACTATGCCTCGAAAAAGGGGACATCCCACTTCAGCAGCCGACAAGCCAGCGCCGTCCATAGAATCAAAGCAGCCACGACGTAAGCAGACATTTAATGACCAAGAACCACCTGTCGAGGAATTCCCAGGACGACGGGGTGCCCGTAAATCGAAAGATACACCTAAAAAGCTCAAGGGCCCCAGACGATCTCCTCGAGGCACCAGCCAACAGTCCCCCCATTCTTCCTCTGATTCCGAGTCCTCGCCACCCCCTTACCGCCACCTCACCACCCGCACCCGCCGCGTGCCCCTACACACCATCGAAGGCAAATGGGAGCCCCTAGACGCCCCCTCCATCTCAAGCGTGATGAACCTGCTGCACTCGGCATCGCGGCCGGTACTCACGCGGCTCACGAACCTGCAGCGGCACAAGCACGCCACCGCCGCGCTCGACACCGTGGGCAAGAGACTGCACTCGAAGCTCGCGCGCGGCCTGCCCTTCCCGCCCGCCACCACCTCCGCCCGCCGCGGCGACGAGCTCGAGTTCGAGCGCACCGTCGCCGGCATCCGCGCCCTCGAGGCCCAGCTCGACCCCCTGCTCCACAGCGTCGAGCTGCTCCGCCGCGAGAAAGAGCGCGCCGAGGGCGAGCTCGCCCGCGAGTACCGCTACCTCGCCCGCCTCGGGACCAACGCCCGCGCCGAGGCACGCGAGAAGCGCGAGCGCGCGCGGAAGATGCACGATCTTGTGCCGCCTTCCCTGGACCAGGAAGACAGGAAAGATGCGGATACCCTGGGCTTGCTGCCGCCGGATCGCACGGCGGGGAGGGTGTTTGCGGACCTGGCGAGGGTGGAGGGGAAGAGTGAAGAGAAGGAGGAGGAACTCAGGGCCTTGGCCGGCCAGGTCGCGAATCATATGGAGAGCATGCGCGGGAATCTCTTGCAGATCGATGGGGTTGTGCCGGAGATTGAGAGGAGTCGCGCGCTGCTGAGGGCGGCGCTGCAGAAGCAATTGGATGAGAAGGTTTTGGAGAGCGTGGTGCTTGGATAGATAGGAAGGTTTGGAAGGTCTGGAGTTAGAGTTGGAGTTGGGTTTGGGGTTTGTAGATACCACGTGAGATTTGAAGGTCTGATTTTTTTTTTTTTTTTGGAGAATGATCGGTTGGTTCGAGATAGGGGTAGGATGGAATAACCCCCTGGAATATCATCTAGCCAGCTTCTTCTGTCTTTTTTTCCTTTCTGATATCACCCGTTCTAGAAGCACGTGAGTCACATGGTTGGAGTCTAGACTTGCTCTTTTGCATATACGAGAGTGTCGAGGAACAACGAGGGAAACGACGTGTCTATGACGACAGCTTGCTCGTACAATTTGGGTATTCAGCCCTCGCAACGACAGACTACCCCGGCAATGCCATTCTTAGTTGAACCGACTTCACCTGAGCTCACCTAACCTTGAAGCCTACGGGTCAACCAATGCCATGATGCGAGTCCTAAGGGGGGCGGGAACGTTATTGTTGCTGCGCGAAGCACTAAGCTACCTAAGTAACCACGCAGAGCATCGTGACTTGTTTACATACAACCAGCTTCTTTGTTCTCTTTTCTAGACTAAGAGCTCAGCTCTCCAGCTCTTCGGAACCAACGGCCGTGCATTCAACCCAGTTTCCGGCATGTTGTATGACATTCACTGCGCGTTTGAGCGTTTGCTTGCATTCCAGGCTGTAATATCACGGGACTGGGTATGTATAAATAGAACGGTCTATGATTCACTCGCTTTAGGCACTTCTCGTCTCCCGTGACTTGCGTTCCCTACTTAAACATCTTCGTTGAGCCCATAAACGGATACCAATACAAACCCCATCTGTCGGCAAGCAAGAAAACACATATTTCTTACGCTACTATCCCGCCGTCCATCTCTATTCAGAGAATATAGACCAGTTATCCCCCGTGCAAGCGGTCCATCCCATAACCATGCGCGTCTGGCTGTAAGTCCAACACACCTATCTCCCCCCTCCTCCCTCTCCTCTCCTCTCCCCTACCCTTCCTCTTCAAACTAACCCCTCCAGACACACCGGCGCCACGCCCTACGGCCACGGCATCCCACCCCTCTTCCCCAGCCACTCCTGCCATCCCTACTGCGCCGACTGCGTCACCACCTGCGAAGCCCAGCTCGACGCCCCGCAGAAGGAGATCCTGGCCCGGCTCGACACGCTGCAGAAGGAGATCCGCGACCACGCGGACGTGCCTGACGCGGTGAAAACCGAGTGGTGCGAGCGCGAGGAGAGGGTGCGCAAGATGTGCGCGTGGCAGGAGAAGCACGGTGGCCCGAGGAATAGCATTATCAGGAACTGGTTGGAGGTGCGGTTGGACGAGTTTGAGGAGTGTATGGAGAGGGCTCGGAGGTGGAGGGCGAGATGGGGGGATCGGCTTCATGGGGAGGGAAAGGGGGGGTTGGAATAGGGTGGGTGGTTGAGGGGGGAGGAAAGGAGAGATAGGTGGAAGAGATGGGATGTGTGCGTTATACGCCTTTATGGGAAGCTATTTCGGTCGTCCTGCTTGACGCTGTGTCTAGAATTTACAGGGAATTCGTTCAGAGAGTTTGGTTGCAATATAATACTCGGAAAAGTCCCATCCTCATTATCTACTAAGGATGAACGACCAACTCTGACTATATGTTATGTTCGTGATGTGAAATGCATATCTTCGTTTTCCGATTCCTAACAGTACAATCTTTTGGTTGAGCCATGAATTTATCCTGAACCATACCCCGGATCCTAAAGAGCTAACCTAGTATATCCAACAGTGAGACGCTTAGCCAGTAGTGCAGTTGCTGTATGTGTATTATCAACACAGCAGTATAGGAAAACAGAGGGGGCTTACTTTCGAACAGTAAGCAGTAATCAAGAATTATCTTCAAAAATCACGCACCGTCCATTTGTGTATTGTGCCAATCTCGATCCGTTTCCTTTGCAAGTGAAAAAAAGGGGGCTACCACGATGAAGAGTGGAAGCACAGCATGGTGATTCGCTCCATCGTAGATTCTAATCTTCTTAGGCATTACCTTAATATAAAATGGAAGTAAGAGTGATCTAGGAAGTGGGCTAACCAATTCTAAGATAATTCACTGGAAAATACAACTGTTTTTGAGACTTCCTAAAGATGTACTTAGAAAAATCATGTAAAATATGGATATGATTAATTTTCCTAGGCATGGCGCGTATTGATATATATATGCAGTACAGGATAGAGCTTTTGTAAAATCCCTAACTTATAAACTCTCATGGAATTAAAGTCATGGCCGCCATATAGATGGTGGTAACAATATGAAAGGGGTAGAACAACCGGCCAAACCCCCACCTCATAAGCACATGACCCCAATGTCATCTCCCTCCTTTCTTGCTGAGAAGCTAGGTGCCTACCACACGTTACCCTTGGTCTGCTTGCCCTTCTCCTGTTCTAACTTCAGAACGTTAATATTCTTCCACATGAAGATAGCAATAATGCAGAGTGGCAGGAATGCTGTGCCTGCAATAACCATCTTGCGTTGTACATCAGCATAAGCGGCAACGATGGCGTCGCGGATCGGGGTTCCAAACGGATATGACTCCTGGATCACCAGGGAGCCGTAGATACTACCCGCTAAGTCCTTGCTGTCCTCCGGTAGGAACTCGTACAGTTTGGCCGGGAGGATGTTGGTCCATATTCCACCTGCAATGGCGAATCCAATAGCAGCGCCGATAGATGCGAAAAGACTGTGAAGTGCCAATACGACAGCAATATTCTGGTGATCGACCGATGCCATGACCGCAAGTTTACCTCCAAGGGCCCATAGCTCACTTGAAATACCATTCAATACCTGGCACATGACGAGGTAGCCTACATGGGACGAAGGCTGGCGGAAGTGGATTAGGAGAGCGGTACCGAGGATTGCAAAGGGGATACCAGCGACAACAGGCCATTTTACAGCGCCTGTGTATCGGACAAGTCTGAAAGTATCTAAGTTAGCGACTCATGACGATTATAATAGCGGCTTAATTAGAGTGAAGACTCACAATCCGATGAAAGGACCCAGGAAGGCGGCGGTGAGCGAAAGGACGTTCAGGACGTAACCGGAAGTGGTGATAGTTAGGCCGTGTACAACTTGCAAATAAGACCCATAGTATGCATTCCAACAGCTAGATCCCATGCATTAGGAAACTGCTCTTTTTCAAGTGGAAATATTCGCGGTAATATGGCGGGAACTTACAAAATTGATATGTAGAGGAAGCAATAGAGAAAGCAAGAGCCAAGGATAGTACGGTCCTTAAGAAACTTGAAAGGGAAATACTGCACAGGGGCGTAGAACCTCTCCCAGATAGGGAAAGCAAGCAGAAGGAAGAACCCAACAATAATCAAAGCAATGATGTATCCAGTCTTCCAACCGTTAGGCGCATACGTAACCAGACTGAAGGGCAGGAGTAGCAAGGACCATCCGAAGACTGTGAGGAACATTCCAACCACTATATATCAAGTGTATGCATTAGCAACGTGTATTCGGTGGAGGGCTTTCGAAGTATCTTGCTATACTTACCATCGAACTGGACAAAGTAATATTTCGCAGATTGGACCACGGTGCGGTTGCTTACGCGCTTAGGGAACATCCCAGCTTTGAGAGCTTTGCGCTTGCTTACGATGAAAATGACGACGACGGGGAGGGAGAAGAAAACCAAGATGATGGAGAAGGCGCCGAAGGCCCACCGGAAGTTAACTTCGGAATAGAAGAGGTCGGCAATCCTAGGACCGGCGAAGGTCACGGCAATCGTCGGGGTCGCATTGACACCAAAAAGGATCAACCGGTTCTTGAGCGTAGTCGTGTCGGCGAGGATGATGTCGATGATATACTGCATACCGATGTGACCCACCCAGTACAAAGTGTGCGCCGCTGCACTACAAGAAATCAGCGATGGTGTTCAGCGACAGACACAACATGCTGTCTCCTTGAACTTCCTGATACTTACTACATCTCCACGTTGACGCAGGTTGCCTTCATGATCATGCCGATAACGACGAGAGTGAGCATGACGATGAATCCCTCGCATCGCCCCCAGATATCGATGACCTTCGCAATGGTGAGATTGCACACACCGCCAATGATGGTCGCAACGATGCTCGTCGTCGCTAAGAGGCCGTGCCGGCCGAAAGACGAGGTCACATAGGGGATAAGATTCTGCTGGACCGACTGCAGCATAGTGTCCACGAAAGAAACCAGATACAACCTATAAGGAAAGTCAGCAATTGGTATAGGAGACCGTGAAGTTGGAACTTGGCCTTCTGGAGAACACAGCGGGGTGACGTACAGAATAAACATAACGATCATCAGCTCTTTCGACCACACGGTGGTGATGGCCTCGACCTGCTTGACACCATCCTGCTTGTGTTCAGAACTGGTATCTGACTCGTCCTTATTGTCGTCGCCAACTTCGTGGACCCCATTGCCGGTCCCAGCGATCTTCTCAGAATCTGGTTCCTGGGCAACAGGCGCGGCTTGATCAGATGTAGCGGCCATGGCGTTTCTGGTTTAAACCATACAACGCCAACTACACATACATATGCTTGGAGATGGATAGAAATCAGGGTGAAGGAATGGGAAGCAGCCGGATCAGCAGCACACATATAGTCGCCCAACGCGTGGGATAATAAATGTATTCCAAAACACAGCTGCAACCCTTGCTGGGCTTTGCATATCGAATGTCGATCGATTAACCAGCATCAAGTCGCCTCACGCGAACAAAAAAATCCAAACGTCGTATTGCAGGTCTTTTTACCTACCTACCCTGTAACGACAAGCCCGTACATACCGATGATTCGCATCACTAGAGGGAAAGCCTTCCCGCAAGTAGTAAAAGCTCTGCCGCGCGAGCTGCCATAACCTTACCAGCAGCCGGAACGCCCCCAGGGAACGTGACATCCTGTCCGTAATCTTATCAGATCCTGCAACTGATGGCGCTACCGCGGAGAAGGCGCCCCCAGCCTGGGAAATAGGGCCGAGGCGAGACCAATGGGAGAGGTCATCAGGCCCGTATTGGGGTTTTATCAGATCCGTAATGCCAAGAGCGATGTCGCCCGCCAAGCTGAGAAACTCTGACCACAAATTCCCGGGAGGTGGGTTAGTTTTTCTTTTTTACTTATAACCAATCGAAAGGGAAAACCCCAGACTTCAGGTGTCTCGTAAAAGTCCGAGGAAAGTTAACTATGAAATGCTTCCCCCATTGAGGTCTCGGTCTTTGTTGGGCTGGTGTGGACTTATGAAAAACAGTGGTGGAGTTCGCTGTAACGCTCGGGTTCACATGTGAACAGGGCAAATTTGTATGGAGATGGATCCCCCCGCTTCGTGGGGGGCTTCCCGTTGGGTGACTAACGAGATATTATAGTGGACGGAGACCAAGTCCGTAGGATTGAACCTTTTATTTCCTAATGTCTAGGAAGAGTTGATAGGACGATATGGTCTTTAGATAGAAATAACTTTTGCTTTTAAGTATGGGATGGCCCATTGCGAACGCGTCTCAATTTTTCAGCCCTGGTGTTTAGTTTATTATTCCACCTCTGGGTTGGCAGGCAGCAGGATAACTAGTATTTTGAAAACGGCCACGATCTTACGTTACAACGTTGGTTAATATCATTCTTTCCGGGATCATACTCAACTCCCATTTTTAGGTCTCCAGTCCGCCGCATAACGTCCGCTAACATCTTGGCGAGGTAATTGATGAAAAGTTTTCTCATCCGTCTTTTCGACTAATAAAGGTCTTTCTCTCATATCACACAAATGACCTCAGCTAGAATATGTCTGGCATTAAGATCAGTTGGCTTCTGGGCGTTTAAGTGAAATCTAGCCGGGTGTCCGTCTTGGCACAAAAAGAGTTTTTATCACGAGTTCTATATTGACTACGACTAGTAATAGAAACCAACTTTTGTGTTCCATATAGGAACAGGTTTTCCTGATAATTCAAGAACATCGTAAATGTTCGATTTAAGAGCATGATCAGAGTAGCTACGTAGAAACCGGCGTGGCATGTTCTTAATATGTGTGCTGTATTCACGAATCTTGCTAGCGTTAAAATCAAAAAGCTTTTGAAGATCATGTTCTGGTTAATACGCTAATTCTGTTGCTGCCTACTACATAGGTAGATTTTGTAGAGTATGAATACTACCTAGACTACCGCAGTAAGCACCAACACCGACTGCCAACTGCAGATGGGAATATAGAAATTTGAAATTCATGGTTGTAGTAGCTAGTAGACCAAAACATACGTGGATTATATTAATAGGACAGTTGTCTTCATATTATCAGTGTCCAGTTTACATCCGTATAATTCCTAATCATGGTTAACCTACACCATGCTCTGTTACATTCAGCGTTTCTAATTACCTCCATAAACATTGTGAGGAAAATACACTATGGGCATACATATTATTGTATGGTGGTAGACAGATGAAACTTATATATTAACACTGTGATAACGGACTATCAATATAAGTGGTTTACCGCACAGATCGATTAAACCAAGATCGGTCTTCAGACGGTGGAAGTAGTTGATCATTTTCGTAGTAATACTTAAGTGATATTTCCCTCTCGTAGATCTCCCATGCGTCACTCAGTCTTATAGGTAACGATGGGAAATCCTACTTTTTTTTTTTTTTTTTTTTTCAAAAAGTTCAGCTCTATTGAACTCTTATGATAAAAGAATCCTAAAACCTTCGTAGTGAGTAATTTCTATAAGAACTTCTTCTCTATAGAAATATGTCACGAGGGACCAAGCAAGTGCTCAGGTAATCAATACGTTGTTGTGCGAGGAACTGACTACAACTATGGATGTCACTGTTACATATATACAAGTATCTCTCTTTGTTCCTTCCTAACCCCTGACAAAATATATTGTCTATGATGTCTTATTATGCAGCTCGATACATAATAGCTACAGAGGTATTGTGCTTAGTACATACTTTCTAGTGAGGATAGGAGTTGTTTTCAGGTATAACGAGCAATGTCTAAGATAACTGTATTTGGTAGCCCTAGCCCCCCTCCCCACATCAACGTTGTGATTAATTAACCCCTTATTATGTCTATCGTAAGAGTTCAGACAGTCCTGGATCAAGAATGACCATTGTAGAGAACTCTTCTAAGTGTTGGGGCTACTACGCCCCCATTATACCTTCTTTTACGGTGGGTCTCCATCCTGTAGTGTTATGTCCCCGGCTGGCCGTTCCTAGCAGTCCCTCCCTTGACACTTATTTTAGCACTGAAATTCTGCACGCAGTGGTATGTAAACTTGGTATTCTTATAAATTTATGCTGACTTAAGTCATTTACGTGTTTAAAGAATGAGGTATACAAATGCAGTCGAGGAGAGCAAAGATTGCGGGAGAAAAGATATGGAGCTGCCACCAATATAATATAAAGAACTAGAGTAGTCAGTGCGCGCGCTCCCAGAAACTATGGGGCGAAGCTCCATAATAAGATATATAAGGAGCTTCTTTTCCCCATTTCTGGGAGCGTTACTAGGCACACCATCTATCTACTTTTCCCCCTACTTTATATTATTGCTTTTATCGTGATATATTTTAAGCTAATTACCTAGCAGTTAGATGTTAAAGGGCTGTCCAGACACCCACTATTTCAATATATAGATAATGAGGGGGGGAGGCGTGCCTCGTCGTATTATAGAATACTTGGTCTAACTCAACTCGCAACTTGGATCTCTTTTACGTATTCTTTATTACTATTGCCTAAACGTTCTCGTTTCTCCCATTGAATACTTCTTATAGCATAGAGGAGTACTGATAGGAGGTATCCTGTGTACCTAGGATGGGTATGGTACATAACTAATTTTCTTCGTGTGTCACAGGCATCCAAGGCGGAGGCTTCCGGTTCTGTTAGACATGACCAAACTTGATTCATTCCAACTGCAAGTAGTTGTTTGTTTCTTTAGTCATACACACATTAAGAATCTATGCTGTGTACTGTAACACTTTATAGAATATTATTCTATTTCATCAATAATAGGCCGCTTGCAGCCGATAATTTTTCAAGCGCCTGCAAGCTGCCTACACCCCCAACATCTTAACAAGTCCTTCTCTTGACCAACCTGAGACTACTGTCCACCCGCCCGTCTTTCAAACTGAAATTCGAGAGCATTTATACCATGAATAGCGGAATTTGCAAGGCTGGGTCCTGGCACCCTCGAACGAAATTATCAGACACGTTGAAAGAACAGCTACTTAACACTATCGCAGGAGATGATGGCGAGTCGACACTGAAACATCCGAAACCAAAGCCTGCGCATGCCACCTTTCTCAAGAAGTTCAGAGATTCCTTCCAGCCTAATCCGCACTTCAGTTCAGGGGACAGTTTTATTTACGATTGGCTCGAATCGGTTGGAACTGATCGAAATACTCGCTGTCGGTCAGATAGCTGCTTAAGTCAGTTGACTAGTGACCCTTTTCCCAGACATCGCGCAAGATCAGCACCTCAGATGGGATCTACACGGGATGTTGACATGTCATCTATTCCCCAGACGCCTAAGTCTATTAGATCTTGGGCAGGAGCAAACATAGGTGGCACTTCAATAGTTCCATCAGATGCCTCCGGTCGCGCCACCGGCTTCTCCCGGGCTCCCGGGAAAAGCCTAGTAGAGAATTCATTCTACCGAGAGATGAACTTGGCTGCAAACGACATATACATGCGTCCTCCATATGAGGAATTCCCAGAAGAAGTTGCTGATCTGGTTAATTATATACAAAGGGACCGTGGTTCGCCTGGCCCGTCGGCGGACCAAGTCAGGCAAGATCCTAACTTAGCTGCATTTCAATGGATGGGAGCTGGCGAGCCTCAAGTTGAACAATATTTTAGTACCCACATCTTCCCCTATCCCGGCATGACAGAGTGCCTACAGCGCAGTGACAGACAGCCCATGGGTAGGAACACCGTCCCTAACAGCGGATCCAAGCTCAAAGTCAGCACGCCCGTGCCGGATATGCTCTATGGATATAGCAGGCAGGGAGCCTTCCCTGACCAGCAGGCTCAGCTGATCTCCATGGGGACCGATATGGCAGCCAACACCCAGGACTTGCTTTACCCATTCTTCGTTATTGAGTTCAAAGGAGACGGTCCGTCCGGATCTGGTAGCATGTGGGTCGCAGACAATCAATGCCTTGGGGCTGCTGCATCCTGTGTTAACATAGCCAAACGCCTTAACCGCCAGCTGGAGAAGTGCCGGAGCGACCGAGTTCATCCCGTTAATAGTGCTGCATTCAGTATCTCTATGAACGGCACACAGGCGCGGCTTTACATTTCGTGGAAGCATAACGAGCTCAAATACTACATGGCGAACATCGACAGTTTCTCGCTCCAGAAACCGGCTGATTATATCACCTTCCGCAGATATGTCCGGAATATTCTGGACTGGGGCAAGGATAAGCGACTGGCCGAGATTCGGTCCTCACTAGATGCTCTTTTAGAAGCTGCAGAGGACAAGAGAGAAACCACCGAGGCAGCAATTGAATCTCGATCCCCGCCTTGCGATAGCTCGGTGAAGCAAGCCGTGTACAGCTATACATGGGGAGGTGGAGGGCTAATGAATGACAAAAGATGTCAAGCACCTTAAATTATAAGGGGTTATATTTCAATGACACTAAGGGGCGACTACCTAGTGTCAGTCAGCCCTGCGGGCGGCACGTCCAGTCTACCTATTGTAGAGTGCTCGAAATTGCTAGGTTAGGTGTTTACGGAATAGACCCACCTTAGAGGCAGCGCTAAGGCGGGCTTTGACAATAGGGACAGCACAGACGGCAGCAATAGGGGCAACGGCGCGCAGGGGGTAGCGGGAGCAGCGGCGGCGGTAGGGCTGGATCTTTCTGCTGTTGTGGTTGATTTTATTGTTACCATTATTCATGATGTTACCAACAAAGGAGGGAAGAATGGGAAGTATAGAGATAATATTTTTATGCGCTCCAGTAGCTAAAACCGGTAACTCTTCTTATAACAGAACTTTAATGGAAGATGAGACGGAAATATCATGGCTCTCGAGATGAGTAGTAAACAATATTTATATTTTAGTTTGATCTATAGCTAGTGAAAATGGAAAGCAATTTGAAGTTTAACGATATGACCAATCTTTCCCACATAACGTTCACAATTTTTCTGGGGATTTCATATCAGAGCAGTCGATAGATAAACTTTGCTAGTAAAGCATCAAGCGAGTTGCAACCGAGATACTTGGAGTTTTTCTTTTCTTTTGTGTATGCGTGTGAAGGGGAGAGAGAGATAGAGGGTGAATGAAATGTATATTAGGCAATCAACCCATTCTTTGGTACCATCCGAATTAGCTGTAACCACTCAAGTTGAAGTATCGGACTTAAGAAGCCTCAAAGGGTAGATGGTGTCATCGTGACAGTCGATGAGAATTTCATCATCTAGCAGTTTGTTGAAACGGTAAATCTACGGTTGCCGTGCTTTAATGCAACCGCTTCCCAAGCCCTGATCACGGAAGGCTCCAGAATGACTTTCCACGTGCCTCCCCAGGTGATAGCAGCAGGCTCCCTACTCCTTGGCCTTGACTGGTATCCGAAAAGCCCCGCAAAACCCTCTCCTACGTACCATAGCTCCATCGTCTCAAGTTTTGGCATCTTCATAGCCGCTTCTGCTGCTACCTGGAGCATCTCGTTGATCTTGGCCGGGTTCTCTGTGGGCTTGAGGAGCCGCGACGTAAGCGCAAGCGAGGTGAGGTTAGGCCACGTCCGGGAGGGCTCAGCAGCAGCAAAGGGGAAGAATAAGCTCGCATCTACTATGAACGACGCCCAGAGGTGTTCAAGCTGCAGGCTGGCTTCGGCGGTCTTCAAACTGACAAGGCGGTTCGCCTTTTGTAAAGGCTCGTTTGTGTAAACTTTGGACTCGAAGTTAAAGTCCTCAAAGAGTACGAGTTTCCGTAAGCTACCGATGGAAGCGAACGACTCGACAAGTGACTGGTAATCTACGATGATGATGAGTATTAGCGGATAGTAATTATTAGATACCTCCTTAGGCACATAATTAAAACGACGTGACAACGGAATAAGCAAGAAACATCAAACTGGAGCTCACCTTTACCCGCACGCTCATCAATAACTCTGTAACTTTTCCACCAAGGCTCGTAATGGATTTCTTGTAGTCTAGGGAAGTGGGGAAGCATTCTTGCAAGCGTGGTAGGCCTCCATTGTCGGCGGTTCTCTTGACATAAGATCACACGAGTTACTGCCGGAACCGCTGGTAGTTGCTGCCACCATTTGTTTTCCTGTTCGGCGTTCATGAACTGTCTTCTGAGCGCTATGTCTTCAAAAATCGCCTCGAAAGCTATATCACCCAGACCGAAACCTTGGTAGGCAGCATCCCAGCCATGTTGATGATCATCCCGTTCTACGGGTTGGTTTCGGCCGTATAGCCCGCCCGAAAGAGCCGTTATACTGTCGAACAAAGGATTCGAGTCTATAGGTGAGTGAACAGTGATATTGAGTGTCAAGTCGTCGTTTGGCTCCCATGCGCTTAGAGTCGAGAGTAGTTTCTCAAATACGGTAGAAATGAGCATATTGTCCTTGTGGTTAACGACCCACCCTATTGGGTTTCGAGGTATGCATCGGACACAATTGTATTCTTCGAGTTTCAAGCGAAGCGATATGTGTTTTACGAGCGACCGATTGCGATGAATAATGGAACCAAAGTCAGCAAGACGTTGCGGTGTTAGCTTGATCCTGGAAAAGTTGGACGGCTCGACAATCGCCTGCCATTCTCGTGATATTGTAGCAAAGCCGGCTACGCTACAGCCATCCCGTATTAGGAGTTCTAAGATCATAATCCGGATCTCTGGGGGAAGGTAGCCCCAAGAAGCCTTGTTAACTGTAGATAAAGGCATGTTTGTTATGATGGCAAGTAAGAAGGCGGATATGGAAGTGAGAAATGGAGAAGAAGGGAATCATAGCAGGTTAAAAGAAAGAAAAAGAAATGGAATTGAGAAGTGTTATAAATACGCCAGAAGAGAGACAGATGAAGTGCATTTGAGCTAAATTTATGATTATTTGTAGTTTATACTAACTTAGCTTTTACTTTGCAACTGGTGAGAATTGATAAATTCTCATACGCCAACTACCTCCACAGTCCACAAGCTCTAAGCCTCGGAAGGTTTGGGGTTGTAGGCAAGTAATGCATAGCCAAGATCGACCACAAGAGGCCATAACTAGGTCTGAATAGCTAGTCTGATCCATATTTCTAACACTATACATTATATGTCACTAAGAAGTTCACCTAGCGGCTATATGGACATTTCTGAATAGAAGATGATGCGTTGGATACCTCGTCATGAAGAATAGTTATCAATTATGTGCCACAGTATAGAGAAGGTTGCGGTAGTTTTTGGCCATGGCTGGTCGATAAAATTCTCTCAGAGACGTCAAGGTCACCGCGGCGTCTATAAAGTTTTCACCTGATTATCTTGTGGGCCAATTACGCTCCTGGTACCGTATATTCGTAGGGCGAATCTAAGCGTTAGTTTTTTTCGGTCGCGCTAGTATAAGGTCTATCCTAAGCAGACCGTGGCTCGTGACATTATCAGTGGCATCGTAGCCCCCCATTGCGATCTGTCTCTTATATTTAAAATGTGAAGTTTATGGAAGAAGAACAGGCGAGTACATCGATTCCTTGGCTAATGTCATTCGACATAATGAATCGACGGTAATATCCCCGAGGCAAAATATCTCTAGAAGTTAACATATACTGCCCAGTGCTGTGAACATCTAGTGATAGACATATCATTCTAGAGCATAATGGAGGATCTAGCTGTATACAGAGTAGTCTCTCAATACGCCTCAAGGCTTCTCTCATAGGTTCCTATTCAAACGTTACTTCGGTACGTGGAGAGACTGAGATATTATTGGTTCGAGGCAGGTTCAGCTAAGGCGGATGCCCAGACGCTTAAGACGGGAGACGCCTATGAGATCGTGACAGCGGTGGGCCTTACCCCATATTCGAACGATCCCTCATCGTTCGATTCAGCCGGTAGCCTTGGACAGGCCCGACTGACGCGAGAAGCTTGACTGGACACGTTAATGAGCTTTATCTATTTCAATGCGACTCTCTCGTCTTGGCCCTTTCCCATTCCCCGCATGCCGGTGATGATGTCGACATCGTACCTGCTTGCGGGTGTTACTGGTCTAATGGATACCTCGGATCACGATCTTGGCTTTACCAAAGTTATGGAACTTGGCCCGGATATCTGATACAGCCTTTATATACAGAAAAACTGTTTAGAAGTAAACCAAACACGAAGCCAAGTAAGATTCGAAGAAGCCATTGTTATTTGATTTGTACCTATCACAGCACGATGTCAGTTTCTGGAATGTTTTATTTTTAGCAAAGCTTTCCTTCCAAGCGCCATCACCAGCTAGGGGACTAATTTCTTCAAGAATTAGGGTGTAACAATAACGCAGCTCATCATAATTGGAATGGGGCCAAGGCGCGTCTAATCTAGCGAAGTAATAGGAGAATAAGACTACCCACTACCTGACTAGGTGTATATAAATTGTTTATGAGCTTCAAACAATGTTTTGAATGTGGATATAGCTCATTTATTATATTCAATTTCGCTTTCGGCTCGCTCTCGCGACGTGTCGGCTTCCGAGAGCAAGTCTTCAACCCTTGACAATAATATACCATCACGAATTAGCAAATATCTGTAGGGGGTCGATCAGGAGTCGCGCTCTAATGATCCGAACTGATTCCGGATTCTAATTTCTAGTGTAGGGCTGGGATCAGAGGCAGCCCGAGCGTAAGGAGCTGGTGTATGGGACGCACTTATGTACCCCGGACTTTTTTGCGGCTGCAGATCGGGGGTTCTGCAGGATCACCCAAGCGCCAAGGTCAAAGACAACGATTCCAAGGAATCACATCGCGCAAGATTTACGTAGTGTACATGCGGCTCAGGGACAATCCAGAATTCGGACGAACTACGAGCGATATAACGATGATGCTGTCCGGGGGTGGCTTGCGCTCCCGTCCCTCGGCTTAGTTACCGGCGAATGTTGCCCTGTATGGAATGCCGAGAGAATAAATATTCGTTATGTCCGTCTTTTCCCGATATAATGAAACTCATAAGCTCCGGGCAGGTTTCAACTCTCCGAAACGTCTCCGAGTTATCATGTTAGATAGGGAAATTAATTGATTTCCCATTTGTGACTGCGTACTCCTGATAACTCTTGTATTGCTAGCCAGCCCATCTCCTGGGACGGTAGCCACTAGGAATTGTAGGAATAGGCATTGTAGTTACATAAGTTTGTAAGAAGGGGTTAGAAGGGGATAATGCGAAAAGGGATAGAGCATCTAAAAATACTATGTAGAATCAAACAGCGGTGGGCCCTTATATTCTACATTAGCGTAGCGCATTGTACATCGTTGTATGGCTGACGGAACGAGCCCACGATGAATATCCTGGTGGTGATCGGCAGCCGGGGTGTCCCCCCCACCCACCCACGCAATTGGAGGAAAGGCTTGTATCTCTTTCCGCTTAGGGAAGGCCATCGCCACGTTCTCTTGCATCCAGGCTCTTCTTTCGTATGGGCTATGGTCTCCTTATCACAGGCTAAGCGGCCAGGCGGCTCTGCTTCAGTGCCACGCGACCTCCTACTTCTAACAGGTCTACTTAGGCAGTTAAACAAAGGCCCTTTTTTTTATCGTTTCGAAGTTTGTCTCGCGAGAACATATCGGAATTTTGATATGCGGTGAGACTCCAACTTACTCCAACAACAATAACAACTTAGGCTATGTTGCTGTTTCTTATCAAGAGGTCGTTTGTAAACTGCCTATCTCACAAGTGGTATGGACGCGTAAGGTAATGAAACTGTTCGTAATATTGGAGTCGTTGGAGACAATAGAAATAATAAGGAATAAAAACGTCACCTGCAAGACGAAGTCGGCGGGCTAGTTTGGGTATGTGTCATGAGCTTTCATGAGCATAATATCGGTATAGCCTTAAATAGAAAGTGGCTGGCCGTTATGTGTATGTGTGGGTGGGGACATATACTATCTTGTATGTGTAGTTGTATTCTATGTGTAGTGTATTGACGCGCAACAACAACTTACATAGTTTCTCACTACTAATAGCATGTGAATGAGGATCTCGTCAACTACGTATCAGAGCCTTCTAGGCCTTTTGTGCAATAAGGAACAATCTGGAACCTGACAGCGCACTTTTTTTTTTCACCATTTTTTCTTTTTCTCCTTTTCCTGTTCTGTCCCTTGTCCACTTACACCCCCCCTGAAAACGTTTAGCCTGGGCCTCTTACTGGCTCTTCCGTGCCATTTAGATCCACAAGTTCCCTAATCCGTTCTGCCGTTTCTTCCCGTCCACTTCAAGCCTTCTTATAAATTGGGGCTTTTCATAGACAGTGGCGTGACCATCATGCCACTTTAGCAGCCTAACAGTGAGCATTACCTCGTCTATCGGAATCAAACCGTCCCAATGGAGGAACAATCCAGTGACCGAGAAAAGGATTTTACAAAATTTGTACCTGCATCAGCCTGGCGACACAACCGAAGTCGGGCTTTGTGCAAAGACTGACCGAGGTTTTACCTGGATATCGGGAAAAACCTCCACCAGGGATGATGTCTTCATACAGGGGTCTTGTGACGTCGCTCTCTAGATTCTTATAACTGGCACAAATTTCCCTTGAATTCTTTGTATTTCTGCTAGCCGTGCTGATTTATTCTTGTCATTCTCTACTTCTTTGTCTACATACCACATAAAAAAACATAAAAAAAAACTTTTTTTGCTTCAAATAGACTTTCACCTGCTCTTATTTTTCTTCCATTCTCTTTTCTCTTACTTTTTCCTGTTCGTTGAATAGACAAGAATAGAATAGAATTCCGCAAGGAAGGGCGTCTTATCGTGCTCTTACTACACGCGCTCGAAGGCGCCCCCTCCCACGCTCTTATCGCGACCTGCTGCCTCCAGAATTTACATTGTGCGTTGCTATTTACTTATATTTTATCTAGAGTCGCAGTCTAACTCTTCTTTACAGACAAATAACGAAAAGAAAAACCACTACTTGCTTCTTACATACAACAACACCAACTCCGTCACACCGCCACCATGATTATTACACGCCTCATCTCGCTGACGAATTTCGCCGTCGCTTCTTCCGCCCTGGGTTTCCAAGTCTTTGTTCTGTACCCCTGGCACAACCAACTCGATGAGTCTTTCGAGGAGCTGAAAAAGGAGCATCTTAAGGTTCTGGAGGCAGTAAGGGAGGTTGCGAAGGAGGTCGACCCAGCTTCGAGAAAGGGAATGAGTGATTCTATATTGGGACGCTTGGGGATGAGCACGGTTAGCATCAGAAGGTGATTTTCCTTCGAACAAGCATACAGAAATAATATCCAGATTGCAAGGCGTCTAATGCTTATGTGTTCCACAGCGTGTTTTTGCCTAAACAGTCTTCTACAGCCATCCCAATTGTCTTCGACAATCAAAACAGTAATGCTGTAGAATATGTCGCACACGTCCCTTCCAGTTCCCCCCAAGCCCAGGCCAACCCGGGAATGAAGCTGTCGGAAATCGTCAGATATGCCTTCTCGGGAGCCATATGTTGCTCATTTACCCATGCCATTCTCACTCCTGTTGATGTGTAAGAACCCCCCCTTTGCCAGCCATGACCAACTCTATGTACCCCTCATTCCCGATAAAGCCCAGGACTAATGGGCGCACAGAGTCAAAACTAGGGTCCAGCTCGAGCCGGTTCGGTATAATCGAGGCTTAGCGGGTGGTTTCCGCCAGGTCGTCGCATACGACGGATCGAGAGCCCTTCTAACAGGATTCGGACCTACAGTAACGGGTTACTTCCTTCAAGGCGCGTTCAAATTCGGCGGTTATGAGTTTTTCAAGAGAAAGACGAATGACTGGCTAGGACCCGAGAAAGCGGCGGCAAATCGTAACGCCGTTTACCTCGCCTCTTCTGCTGCCGCTGAGTTTCTTGGTGATATTCTGCTCTGCCCCTTCGAAGCAGCTCGTATTCGGCTAGTCTCGCAGCCCTCGTTCGCACCCAACATGGTCTCAGCCCTAGGTAAGATGGCCAGGTACGAGGGCGTTGGTGGACTATACTCTGGCTTCATGCCGATCGTACTCAAGCAGTAAGTGAATTCTTTCCTAGAAATTATACTGCGGCCTATTAATTCCCCTCTAGGGTTCCGTATACTATGGCAACATTCGTCGTTTATGAGAAGGCTATTGAAACCGCATATACCTGGGTCGACAAGAGCACTGCATCCAATGTAACCCTCTCCGGTGTAAACCTTGGTTGTGGACTCGTTGCCGGAATGGCGGCCGCATTCGTGTCTCAGCCTGCGGATACGGTGTTGAGCAAGATCAACAAAGAGAAGGGCCTTCCTGGTGAAGGTATTGCTCGACGAATCGTCAACATCGTCTCTCAACTCGGCATCCGTGGAAGCTACGCTGGTCTTGGCCCACGACTCGTGATGGTCGGTGGAATGACCGCTGTTCAATTCGGAATCTACGGTCACATTCAAAGAGTACAGAATCCCCCCCCCCCAAAACACCCTATCGAGTTACTTTCAATAGACGTCAAGCTAACATATCTATACAGGCTCTTGGCGCTGTCACTGCCCCTGCCACTACTACTACCACTACCACTACCACTACTACTGTCCCTACTACCATCACGATGCCGAAAGTTGAGATAGAAGATTTCGAGGATATTTTAGATATTGGTCAGCAACCTATGGTTGTTGCAGAGTAATGATAATATCAGGATAGAACATGCACTAAGGGCGTTAGACGGTTAGGGTAAAATTCATAAAGACTTTTTTGTTTTCCTTGTAAGATATACTATACTGATACAAAGAACGCACGTGCATTCGCCTTGTATCAAGAAGCCTTGTAAGATACATCAGACGAGATACCCATATAGATTACCTAGACTTGTAGAACTACCTAGACAATCAATAACGTACTTCATCACTTTTGTTGCCCTATGCTTGACAACATAACCCCTCTTTTCCGGTCCTCCGACACTTTATAGAGGGGAATCTGATTTATCAGAAATTTTGCGTCTTAGCGGATGTAGGACGTCGCTCGCGGTCCCACGTGATGCCAGGGGGACCATTGAGGCGGTATGACTGAATATATATCTTAGCGTTGGCGAAAACGCAGAAGCCCTTCAAAGTACCTTCTCCAATCAAGCCCGACCATGTCACACAACCATTAGTTTCCTTGCTCTTCGATACGACCCCCAGAATCACATGTGGAGTACCGGTAGTGCCATCCGGGGTTGGCGTATATGTGGTACCGATATTGTACAGTATTCAGGGGGGAAAACGTTAATTTTGGCAGGGGTGATGAGCATCTTCTCCACCTACCATGTTGACGATCTTGTTATGTATAGCATCTCTTACACGCGTTTCTAAGGACACGTCTAAGAGTACAAGGAGAGGTTATGAGTTGGAATTCTTCAGACAATTTTCTGGCAGTGTGCGCTAGTAGGGTGTGTGAATTTGTCGAGAGGACGACCATATCTGAGAGCAGGACGGCGCCTGAGGGCACACACTCTAGTTAACACTCATATTTGCAGCTGTCTAAAAGGGAATCCTGGGATTTTCGGTATGCATGTGAAAATCTCCACTATGTTCTCAAGTCGTCGTTCTCTATGCACTGCATAGAAAATCATAGTCATGGACCGGAGGCTCTTGCTTAGCCCCCATGAATGTGGAGCTGCAACACGTTGGCTGCAAAGCACGTGCGAGCCTCATACGTCTCGTCGAACTCCAGTCACAGAGATAAGCACTTTTGAATCCTTACAGCTGCTACTTGTTTGTTTACTGGGCAGGACCTCAATAGATAATACCATGTGTGTCTTGAGGCTTGGCTTTTAAGTGGGTTGCAAGCCCGGTGCAGCAAGAATCAATATTCTTCGGGCTCGTTTTTATGGCGCTCCCGGGAAAGGAAGACGCGTAGACCGACATTTAGGTGCCCAACCTCAAAGCGATACTATTTAACCTCTACTAATAATGTCGACAAACACTTTCATGGCCCAAAATACTTGCTGAGTTGTATAGTTGCCCACTAGAAAAGTATGTAAGCTCAATCAGAAAAACTATATTCTCCCAACATGGATAAACATTCGCCGTCTTCGGAGGCGCCGCGGGTTGAAGAACCCCACTGCTTAGTAGGCGTAATTGTGCCAACGAAAGGTCTAGAGCGGTGAAGGGTCAAGTTACGGGGGCGTTGCTGACCAGAACCAAATGGATTGTAGGTAAAGACAAAAAAAACTTTAAGTCATCTTAACTTCTAGCTGTCTCTAGTACGGCATCGCCAACATGGACAAAAATATGACTTCCAATACCCAAATTACATAGAAAAAATGGCGACGCCGGTATTAATCGATTTAAGGCTTGATGACACCTTGATACACTGGTAAAGGATCCCGATGGAGGCTAGGTCTCACTGGGCTCGTGAGTTCGTGTTGGTCAAGATAGTAACTATTTATTGAAATCTACAAGGGGACCAAGAGTTGACATCGTACTAACTACTGCATAAAATCCCGTCTTAATGGTTTAACTAACCGCAATTACTACATGTTCATACAGCTGTACAGAATACAACAAATAGTTACAATATTAATTCTAAACAACTATTTGGTTATTTGTTCAAACAGCCTAGTCAACGATTTAGCAACTCCATGGCAGGCATTTGCAATAGATCCTTTGTCGCTTGGTTAATGGATGGGGCATTACGCATTAGAGGACTACTTTCCACAAAGGTGTTGCCAAGATATGCCAACAGAGGTGCCAACTTGGCCATTATCAGTGATGTTCGAGCCAACAATCAAGAGTCTTGAATATAGAGTTATGCCTTGCCATGTGTAGTTGTGAAGGTTCCTAATTACCTAATTTACTTATTTTGCTTTGTGAATAACCCATAAACATTTTTAATCTGTGTATAGATAAACTAAATCTTTGAGCAATCCAAGCACCCTCCTGCTAAACCCATATACGATTGATATGTGCTAGGTCTACCTAGGTATATCAATGGACTCTTAGTAAAGATTCTATGTGCTTACTGTTTCGAGGTCTTTGAAGCAACATAATCATCGGTGTACATGAGAGGGTATCATGATGGGCCTAACTCTCATATAACTTCTAGGATCTCCTTTTTATATTAGTTGAAGAACGTTATCTTCCGAGGGCAATTACAAGCTGCTAGAGAGAATACAACTTTCTCCCTTAACTAGTAATCGGGTCGCCTCATACAGATACATAGCCATCCCAAAACATCAATAATACAGAGCGTCGTCTGATCATCACCCTCCTGTGATTGTCGTAGGAGAACTGCGTATAATCTTCACTGTGGAGGTGCTTCACCACTGACCTAGCTCTCATGCCTCTACTTCCAATACGGAAACAGGATCCGCCTAACCGGGCAACCCCTAACCGGACAACACAGCAACAACGCCTGGTGTTACTCATCACGACGGGCTCTACCCCCGAAGCAACCGGTTGCCCCTCGCTCCTAACAACGCAACGCAACCCCCCAGGTGCACAAAGACCCCGTCCAAAGGTTTATAAACAGCATTAGTATGAGTAACTATCGCCCAAGGGGGTAACCCCTTGGGCACGTAGTGGTGTAGTGGTAGTGACTAGACTTCCAAGTACTCGAAGGTCCCAAGTTCGAATGCCATACTTTCCAATATAAAAAATTCAATATTAGAAATAATTTCCAAGCCAACTCGAATAGTGTAGAGTAACCCATAGATAGAAATTCCAAATAATCGAATATGTAGATATAAACGTAGCTATCCAATAAAAATATCGAATAATCGAATATGTGAATAGAAGTCCAAGTTTCCAAGTAGTCTAGAATCTAGATAGAAGTAGAATAATCTAGGACATCTGGAGGGGGGACGAAAGTCCTCGGGTCAGTGGCGGGCCTCCAATAGATAGAATTTTTTTTATCATTTGTCTAGGCCACTATAATTGCCAAATCCAAATAAGTATTCCAATGCATCCTGTCGCATGGTATCTTGCCGTCAATATATAGCATACAGGTAGATATTTTCTTCCTAAATATACTATAAGTCTGTCAAACAATGCCTTGGTGTCTATGTCAAGTTGACCGGCCATGGGGGAGTCCTTATAACAAAAACATGTATGATCTAATATACAAGGGGTAATTGCTGTTAATATATAGTTTCTATAGCTTTTTCCCATATCCTCATCAGCGCATATATGTTGCGGGATACTTTAGAGGTCAGGCTGTGAAAAGGGGTGACTATGAGCCATAGACGATGCGCAAACCCCCTGACATTGTCCCTTTCCCGAAAACCTAAGGAGACCCGGCATACCACCAGGACCCCTGACAATTGCGGATTGGAAATGGCGACGATTTCATTTATGTTCGAAGGACGAAACTTATTCATCTCACCATGTCTTTCTTTTTGGGGAATATATGTGTTGCAGACTTTCTACAGGATAATGCCGCAGGTTCACACAGCATAAGAAATCCTCCACCTCAAAAGGGAAAATCTGCGACTGTTAGGTAGGATCCCAATGAATGCTAAACATTATCTTGTTACGAAGCACACGATCCATCTTCTTATCACGATAAAGACATCGTTGGAAAAATATAGCGAGTCAGTTAACATACATGGTATTTCCTCCTCTGTAGTAAATGTCCAATTGCCAGTTTTTGCAGGAACCTTTCTTCAGAATGTAAAAGGGGCGTGTATTTTCAACCTTAAATTTTTTTTCTTCGTGGGCACATGAATGAATAGGGGTCGCATACCCCTTTTCGTAAGGTTGCCCCTTTTCCCTACGATTCATCACTTGACTCTTTAGAATAAAGGCGTGCCGGTCCCAAAAGGTGTTCTTCTCTGATACCAATTTTGCATCGAAGTAAGGCCCTGATTTTGTTAGTTTCTCTAGCCTGGGGTGAGATTGCTCCGTCATCTAGATAACTCAATTGTCTTTAGGTTTATTATTTCACATCCCTTTTGGTCCTAGCATCCATTTTCTTCCCTTTCTTCAGACTTCCACATACACATACGCACACACACGACAGCGCAATAGCAAACAGAATACATTACATTGTGCCCTGAGCTATGTGCGTGTGTTTAGGAGGGTAAACCTTCATAGAGAAGACGGCCACGAAGCTATTTTCCTTCTTCCTCGTACAAAACAAAGACTCATCTTCACAATCATTCCAATAAACAAGCGCACTGTGGTGTATAGAAGAGCTCCAATGCACGATTTTTCATCTCTCGATTTACGTAATCTAGTTGATTGTTACATACTTAAGTACCTATATCGTCTAGCAGTGTCGTGATAGTCGGTCTCTGGGTACACATATGGCTCTTTTAACTAGATAACCTTCTGCCCCGTCTTGAATGCCTTCTCAGTTGAGCTTAATGTATAGTCACGACTTAAACTGTATGTTAAGGGTAGTCAATTCGATGTTTACAGATAGGTCTAAAGAGAGCTCTGACTTCTTTTGGGACCTCTTTGACCCCTAAATCGATTTACGGCGCAAGGAAAGAAGAGCAAGTGGGAAATTCGGTCACATATCCCATTTTATAATTGACACTATTGCGTACACATATTTTCACAAGAGGAAGGTCCCCATTATTATAAGTTGTCCGTCATATATGTATTGAAAGCCTGGTAGAGTCAGGTAGAGAAGACCAGTCCCAACCTTCGACCCCGAACTTGAAGATAATTTACAGTACACAGTACCAAAAGACCTCTCCTCTACCTGCCGGTTCCCGTTTCTTGGCTTCTTCCTCGACTATACCGTGTACACCAGAGTTCGCCCTTAAGTTCTTCGGGGCCTTGGCAAGGAGGCGCGCGCCAATTCACAGCGTTAGATAGAGGTACACGAAAAGAAAAGAGCGACAAAGGAAAAAATTGAGTAATCCCTCTAGGGAACACAATAACATACAACCACACCCAGCTTCGCTTTCACCTTCTCCGTCAACTGTGAATTCAGACGATGTATCAAAAAAAAAAAGGAATCTTTATTTTTTCTTTGGACGCGCGCGAGGATAAAAATATACAAAAAAGACCCCTTTCCTTTAGCCATCTTCTAAAAAATCCACAACCCCTTCTCTTCACTGAAGTCACATAGAAAAAAGAATTCAAACATATATCCACATATACACAGAATAACTTCGTACCTAAAGCTTTCCACCCAATCACCGGATTCCCCTTCTTCCCATCCATCCCTTAAGTACTCCTAGAAGTGTGAACCAAAACAGAAACCCCTAGCCTTCCCCTAATCTTCAATGCCAAAGGTAAGGGACGAAGATCCAGATCTCCCATGTTTTCTATGTTATGGATAAGAAAAATCGGTTTGCTTGGCGTGCTGGTCGCGAAAGCTCCCTTAGTTGGTGGGGTAGCTGTTCTCGACCGGGTAGCCGGTGTCGACGGGGTAGCCAGCCGCGGGGGCGGTGGTGGCGGGAGTAGTGGCGGCCGACACGGGGGAGGTGGAAGAGACGGAAGCGGGAACGCTAACCGAGGGGGTGACAGCGGGGACGGACACCGCGGGAACGGAGGCGGGGACCGAAGGAGCGGAAGCAGGGACGCTCACGGGGACTGAGGGAACCGAAGCGGGAACCGAGGGAGCGGAGGCGGGGATGGACGCAGGAGCGGAGGGGATGGAAGCAGGGACGGAGGGGAGGGAGACAGGGACGGAGGGGGTGGCAGCGGCAACGGGAGCAGTGGGGAAGAGAGCAGTGCTGTTGCTAGCGCCGGTGGGGTAGGGGACAGGGACGACGGTAGCGGTGGCGGAGACGGTGACGTCCTCGTCCTCAGGGGGGCAGTCGTCCTCCTCACCCTCGCCCTCAGAGCCGGTGCTCGAGTTGCCGCTGGTGGAGGCAGCGGGAGCAGGGGTGGTGGCAGAGGCAACAACGACGGAAGAGGACGAGGTAACGGCCTCAACGCCAGTGTCGGCGGTCTTGGTAATGTAGACAGTGCTGGCGGGAGCAGAGGCAGTGACGGTGACGGTCACGGGCTCGCAGGCACCGCTGTCGGAGCCAGAGTTAGAGCCGGTGTTGCCAGAGTTGTTACCAGTGCTGGAGCCAGTGGAAGAGCCAGAGCCGGTACCAGCAGAGGGGGTAGACTCAGCACCAACAACGGTAACAGTGCGGGTGCCAGTGGAGGTCATAGTGGTGGTAGTGGTCTTCTCATCGCTGGTGACAGCGCTGGTAACGCCGCTGTTGCCAGTGACCTCAGAGGCACCAGTGACACCGGTGCTGGGGACGGGAGAGGCAACGACGGTGACGAGCTGGGTGAAGGTAGACTTCAGGGTGGTGGTGAGAACGGAGCGGGAGCTCTCAGGGCCGATGGTCATGGTGACAACGGCATCAGTGGTACCAACGGAGGCAGAGACGGAGCCAGGAGATCCGGCGGTAGGGTAAGCCTCGCCGGGCTGAGTAACAGCGGGCTGAGTGGCGACGGGCGAGGTGGCCTCGGTCAGGGGAGCCGTAGCAGTGATGGTGGTACCAGTGATGAGACCGCTGCTGTGGGCACCAACGATGGAGCTGGAGATGGCGGGAACATCGCTGACGGGGCAGACGGTGGTGGTAAGCTGGATAACCTCAGTCACAACAGCGGGCACAGTGCTGTTACCAGTGGCACGGGCCGGGCAGTTGGTGACGGTGGGCGCGCAAGAGGTGATAGTGTGGACGGAGGTAACGGCGACGGTTAGAGTAGTTGAAGGGCCAGCAACGGGGTAACCAGCGGGAGCGGTCTCGTTGCGTCGCCAGTAACCATTGGCGTGGAAGTGACGGGGGTGGTTCTGGTAAGATGCCGAAGCAAGGCCAGAGAGAAGGCCGAGAGCAACAGTAGTGGACTTCATTTTGATGGTTTATATATGATTATCGCGTGGGATATTTTGAGACGCTGGGTTGATGAGTTCGGTTTAGAGCTTTTCTTGTCTTATATCTCAGATGAGGATATTCTTCGTTCGCTGTCGAAAGAGTGGACGTTTGCAAGATTGCAACAGGATTTCGAATGAGCGAAAATCGATTCCGCAAAGACTGAGCAGACACAGTTGCCGGGTTGAAAGAAAGTAAAAGCGTGTGCGTCTAAAAGACGTACTAGCTATGCAGAAATTGAAAGACGGACAGGACCGAAGTGAAAAGAGAGACTTGAGATATACTCGAAAAGAGAGGCACACAAGAGGTGAAGAGAAAAGAAAGAAGAAAAAGAGCTTATATCCAGATTGGAGGGTGGTGAGCCTTTTTACATAACGGCGTTTCTTACCTGGGCAGGTAGCTGTGGCAGACGAGGCCCTGGTGGGCGAGCGAATAGCAGCACTGCCTCCACTCCATGCTAGAGAACGAATCTCGCCTGTACCTTAATCTATTCGCAGGAGGACTCTGACTCCACCAGCGGGTCGATTTGGCCGGCCCATTAGGACGAGATTGGATTTTTAGGCCGGGGCGACTTGGGTGTGAAGCTTGGCTAGGACCTTGCTGGGGGGAGATGACAAGGAAGAAAAGGCGAAAGAGACGAGGAGAAAGGCGAGCCCCTGAGCCCCATGCTCCCACCCATCCTAGCCCCCCTGTCCATCTTAGACGCAGGTACAGGATCGTGAAACAGGGAAGAAGAACAAAAGCGACCAATCAAAACCCCGAAAGGCCCGAGCCATATGTTCTGGAGACTTCTTATGCTAGGTAAAGCGCCGACTAACTTATGTACCTGGCCATGACAAACCTGTTATTGGAGCGGTGACGAAGACGTGCGTATGGTCAGGCCGTCGACGAAGTTCTCGTGCTGCCGCTTACATATATCTAGCTGTCTGTGTACGCACGTACGTCGTTGTACGAAGACCATTTACTCGTTTCTCGAAGTATTGGATCTCTATGTGTATGTGTGTCTATGTTTATGTTGTAGCACGCAAACCGGCGCATTGATAGAGAATGTTGACGGGTGGACAACGACGATCATATCGGTTGATCACTTACGACAACGATCACTTGATAAATAAGCTCGACGATCATCCGCCGCATTGAAATCCATGGCTGTGCAGTTGCTCAAACATCGAGTGGGTTGGGTTGCTTCACCATAACACCTGTCGAGGGGCCTTTTAGTCTGATTCAAACCTCCCCGACGGTTTATGTCATCTTGAGGCTATTCTCATGCTTCTTTTCGTCGTCGAAGAGAACATTGAGTCTTTTTTCGGGAGTGCTCCCCTTCTCACCCCCTTGGCGTCGGGAATAGCATAACAATAATACGAGCCAGCTGAATGCCCAGAACCGTAACCTACACTATTGTAACATCCTGGCAACGGAGCTAGCGACGCGTACGTCTCGGGGCTCCAGTATGCAGTGTACCTACATAGCACTTACACAAACCTGTCACTCTCAATTGCGACGTAGTAGAGGATTGCACCCTGCGAGAAGGAATTAAGCTTCAATTTTAAAGCTCGTTGGTATTCCGATTTTGACACCCACAATGTCGCGCGTATATTTCGTCTCATCGATGCGACCATACTGTTTAAACTACCGGGTGGAGGGCACGGAGCAGAGAGATGGGATGGAACTAAGAAACGCCATCGCATCATCCCATCATACTAATACTCTGACGCTAATTAGCGCCGTAGACTTGTAGGCATGTGTATAATGCGTTATTATGAGGGAGGGAGCTTGCTGGCTAGACGTTAGTTGCCGCCTTACCTTGGTAGGGGATGGTATCGCAATAGCGCCGTGCTCTTCAATTCGTCTCTCGACTGGTCGCATTGCTGTGATTACGGTCGCTGTTGGTCGGGTGCGTGCTGAAGCTGTGAAGATATTCTCAGACATGCCGCGCCATGTGCCACCCCTCCTTATAATGTTACCCGCCGTGTCTTAACAACCACGTTTTTTTTATTTTATTTCTTGTCTCTCCCGCCTTGCTATGTATAGAAGTATGTATATAAGCTACATGCTGGTGTGAGATCTTGTACCTAGAAAGCACAAGGTCTTATGTGAATGGCAGGTTAATAAAATAGACGCACACGTTTGTGCGCGGCGTGGCTACTTGCCACAAGGGATGCTTCCTTGCTGATGGCGCGATGGCTATATTAACACCAGTTTGCCGTCAGCTCCCTTGCTGTCATATATAATCTGACACTCTGGCTGCATATTTTTCATATTAACCAAGCCCTTCAGCTCGAGGGAATGCTTTACTATTCTGTACATAACTGTTGACCGAGGCTGTGAGGTCTGGAGGGGTTTTTTTTCCTCCCAAAGGACGACAAACCTAGTAAGGAGGCCGTCTCACTATGCGGCGATGAGATAGCGAATGATCTCATAATCACCGTCCGCAGCAGTGATTAATTCTGGTTGACTTCAATGCACGCGGGGCAAATTGCCAGATCAATGTGAATGAAACGTCCCCCCTTGTTGCAAATCTCAGGCCAACTTCAAGCACCGATACCAAACCGACGGTTGGGTAATGGGACCTAGACGGAGATCGGCTGCAGGGAGAAGAAGGTTATGAGGTAAAAACAAACTTGGGTGTGTAGGAAAGATAAAAAAAAAAGATTCTAAACATGATGATCACCAAAGTTCCGAGTAGAAGAAAATAGAAGAAAATGGGGGAGCAGGGGAGATCAAAACAGCCCCCAAACCCCCTGATAGTTGACACTTACACTAGTTGGCTTGGAGTAGACGAACTCACCAGCTGCGGTACAGCTGCAGATGTGCATGATGTTACTGTCAGATTTTGATTGGCCAGTTGGTAGCAGTAGGATTGCCAACTTTCAATATGATTTGATGCAGAGAGATTTCAAATGACCAAGAGAATATAGCCGATGCCATCCAATTAATCAAATCAAATTAAAAAACCCGCGTTCATCCACCAATAGCAAAAAAATAGGCAAGAGCTTTTTTTGTGATCTGACCAAGAGATAGATCAATTGGAGAAAATAGAGAGAACAGTAAGAAAAAAAACAATATCACAGTTGGCTTAGAACTAATCGAGCTGGGCTAAAGGTAACTTTGGTGAGGTGAGATCAACAACAACAAGTCTAGACACACTTTAATAAGTGGCTCCATCCAGACTTGAATTTCGAACTGCCACCTCGATTTAATTTATTGACTAACTTGCCTCCAACTTGGGGTAACTATATAGATTATCATCGCAACACTAATAAACGAATATGGCACGCGCATAGTCTTAGTTTCTTTTCTTTATAAGTTAGCTCAACTACACTGCATATAGACCGCCCCATTTCTCATGAATTAAGCACACAATCTATTTATCAACTAACAAACCCAATTTTGATTATACGGTGGACCAACGGACAAGTCAGATGCCTAGCTAAACCGTAAGCCGCCTCCCGCTCCCCTAATAATCCCATTGATCATCGTGTTGTTTATTTATTACGTCTACCTACAGGTACATCCTGTCCCCAACCAACTCTGGTCCGATCCGGCACCGTCGGACCTTACTTCTGTGCAACCTCACCTAGGACAAGGAGTATACAGCTGTAAGCACAATTCGGGGAAGAGGAAGAAATAGAGAAGAGGAAAAGAATAAAATAAAAATAAAGACGGATGTTTATGCGCTCACTACCTAGGTAGGTAGTAATTTAGTTAAACTGACACGAACAAGATAAAATAAAATAAAAAATAGCCCGTACCCATTAACGGAAACGGGGTCACCAAATCAACACCACTTCAGGTAACTTTGTTCTCGTATCCACCAGAAGTGGCTAGCCCAATCACGTTGAGCATGACCAATGGACCAACAGGTTCGATTCGATCCCACCAGGGGTTTATACTAGTTACTCTAACCTAGAAAACCCCACAAGGAACCCCCTAGGGGAAGGAGGATTTTACCTAGGACACTAGTGTAACTTAGACGAATCAACCCTGAGTTGTTGACCTAAGCCCGTGGATGGGGTGGGAGAGGCAAGGCAAGTAGGAACCCGACTAATTGACCGGCCGACCGACACGTGCATTTGCTTCTCTCTACTCTACCACAAACCCAGAGTGGAGACCAAAACAGAAAAAAAAAAAAGGCCTTCCAGAAGTTAAAAAGGAAACTTGCATTACCCCCTTCCTTTTCCCCTTACCTCTCTCCCCTAGTCTCAACGTTGAGCCAGCCCCGATCCAAGATCCAAGACCCTTGGCAATAACACAGTTTATCAGCAGGGTCCACGACAACAATAGTATAATAATAAGCTACAATATAGCACAATGCGCATGAACCAAGCCTCATTATCCTCATCCCAAGAAGGTAAAAGAAGAGAAGACGAAAGAAGAAGAAAAAAAGAAGATCGAGCGATATATAAAACCGCATAAGTACCTACCTACCTCTAACTACCGTCACAAAAAAAAGCATGCACAGCCCACCAGCGGAAACCCCGTTTACCAACGCCATACAACTATTTTCCACAGCTCAGCTCGTTTCAGTGTAAGTTTCTTTTCTCTTCGCTCCAACAAGCCAAGAGCATTTTTTTTCTTCTCTCGTTATACCTAGTTGCTACTATGTATGTACATTACATTTGTAGCGGTGTTGTGCAATATTGCATTATGTTCAATAGAACGAGAACTCCCCCAGTCCTAGATCCAGACTGGGGGGGGGCCCTCTCTACTATATTTGTATATGATAAATCATCAAACAGGAAAAAAAAAAAAAAGAAAAAGAAAACTTGGGTAGGAAGAAGAAGAAAAAAGAAGGAATAATAACCCCTTACCAATTGCCCTTGCAGCGAAAGCCAACAGGATACTATCCTGCAGTCCTGTTCTGCCTAGAATGCTTCAAGTCCCCCTTCTTTTCTCCTTCCACACTATTCCTCACATCCCCTCCCCCTTCTTTTCTCCTTCCACACTATTCCTCACATCCCCTCTTAATAAGCGTAAACTTGGCTCGAATCCGCACTTTGCCAGTTCAGGATCTCATACCCGTTCCCCGGTAATTACCAAGGCCTCGGACCCGTATGATGGGATCGGGGGCCATGTTATTCGGTCTTCCTATTCCGAAAAAGCCTTGCTAGGTTCGGAAGCCTGCGCTTCATCTCAGCTCCTGATTCTCTTCTCCTTCTCGCTTAAATGGTAGTATATATATATAATATGATTCAGCGTGTTCCACGCTGGAACATAGTCACGTTGTTTCAAGGGACCACTGCGAGGATGTATCATTCAACACGGAACCATCGCCTTCAAGCGAAGGCGGTGAAGTTCCCAGGATCAATTAAGTATCCTCATCATCATCTCATACCCAGTTGAAGGGTGAGATGTGTCTCTCTACTACTACACTATTCACAACCCACAGGTTGTCTTTCCAACATGTCAATCAAATTCCACTGAACGCCGTCCGCTCCCCAGGTCCGGTTGATGGACCGTGGTATCATGTTACATTCCCTGCCTCCGTGTTATGCTGTGTTGAATGCTCCCGTTTCCCGCCTGTCTTCCCTCCTGAACTTTTTGGTATAGGTCCACTTTTTTGATGAAAAACCCAGGCCTGTGGAAACGCCGATGTTGAAATCGAAGCCAGATGCCCCAGCCCTATCCGGGGCAACTATGCAATGACAAGAAAAATATTGGAGAAAAAAAAAGAAAAAACGCGAACCATCTTAGTTACAGCCAAAAACACCATTTATTTGGCGTATTTGGCACGGAAGAACTTGGCGGCGTTGACCATGTTGGTCAAAGCCTCCTTAGTCTCCTTCCACTGACGGGTCTTAAGACCACAATCAGGGTCAATCCAGAGCTGCTCTGGCTTGAGGTAGTGAAGCATCTCCTCGATGCGGTCCCGGATCTCCTGCTCACTAGGGACACGAGGAGAGTGGATATCGTAGACACCAGGGCCAATGTGGCGGGGGTAGGCAGAGTCGACGAAGACACTGAGGAGCTTAGCATCAGACTTGCTGTTCTCGATAGAAAGGACATCGGCATCAAGAGCCGCGATGGCGTGGAAGAAGTCTTGGAACTCAGAGTAACAGAAGTGGGAGTGGATCTGAGTAGAGTCCTCAACACCGACCGTTGAGAGGCGGAAAGCCTTGACAGCCCAGTCAAGGTAAGCCTCACGCTCCTTACCGGCACGGAGGGGTAGACCCTCACGAAGGGCAGGCTCATCGACCTGAATGACGTCGACGCCAGCCTTCTCAAGGTCAACGACCTCGTCACGGAGAGCTAGAGCAAGCTGCTCAGCCTGGACGGACTGGTGAACGTCATCACGGGGGAAAGACCATCGCAAGCAGGTGACAGGTCCCGTCAGCATACCCTTCATGGGCTTCTTTGAGACCGACACAGCGTACTTGGACTCCTTGACCGTCATGGGAGCAGGACGAGAAATATCGCCGACGACAATGGGAGGTCGGACGCAGCGAGAACCGTAGCTCTGGACCCAGGCGTGGGTGGTGAAAGCATAACCGTCAAGGCGCTCACCGAAGTATTGCACCATGTCGTTTCGCTCAGGCTCGCCGTGCACCAAGACATCCAAGTCGAGCTCTTCCTGGATCTTGACGTTCATGTCAATCTCCTGCTCAATGAACTTGTCATACTGAGCCTCAGTAATCTCACCCTTGGTGAACTTGCTGCGCTGTATCCGGATCTCCTTGGTCTGGGGGAATGAGCCAATGGTAGTGGTGGGGAAAAGAGGAAGGTTGAGTTTCTTTTGTTGTTGAGAGATACGGACAGGGAACTCAGACTTGCGGTTGTAGTCTGAGGCGACAATCTTGGACTGTCTTTCCTTAACTTGAGGGTTGTTGGTACGCTTGGAGGTAGCGCGAGCGTTCATAGACTTAGCATTGGCCTCGAGAGCCTCTCTAACGGAAGCAGGGCCCTCAGTGACAGCCTTAGCAATGACGGCAATCTCAACAGCCTTCTCAGAGGCAAATGAGAACCAGTCGGCAATCTCAGGGTCGAGCTTCTTCTCGCTAGCAAGGGTGTGGGGAGTGTGAAGAAGAGAGCTGGAAGTAGCAACAATGACACGGTCCTTGCCTAGCTTCTGAATGGCAGTCTCCACAGTCTCAATAGCACGCTTGAAGTTGGTCTTCCAGATGTTGCGGCCATCAACAACACCGGCAGAGAGGATAGTCTTGGGGCCTAGAGCACCAAGGACGGTCTGCAGCTGCTCGGGATTTCTGACCAGATCAACGTGGACAGCGTAGATGTCCTTGGGGAGAAGGTCAAGGTTGTGGACAATGTCACCGAAGTAAGTGGTGAAAACAAGGCTGGGGATCTTGTTACCCAGGCTGGCAAACTTCTCATAAGCAGGCTTGAAAGCAGCCTTGGTCTTGGCAGGAAGGTCAAAGACAAGGACGGGCTCGTCAATCTGGACAGTCTCGGCACCAGCCTGCTTCAGCTTGGTAAGAAGTTCCTCATAGACGGGAAGGAGCTTCTCAAGGAGGTCGATGGGGTCAACGCTCTGACCACGGTCGGCCTTACCTAGATGAAGGAAGGACACGGGACCAACAAGGACGGGCCGGGTGTTAACACCAGCCTCCTTGGCCTCTAAGTACTCATTGACAGCCTTGGGGCTGGCAGTAAGCTTGAATGTCTGGTTGTCCTGGAGAGTGGGCTTGACGTAGTGGTAGTTGGAGTCAAACCACTTCACCATTTCCAAACTGGGAACATCGACACCTCCCTTCTGGTGACCACGACCCATGGCGAAGTACTCATCAATGGGGTCAAGGCCGGCACTTCGGTACCGGTCAGGAACGGCCTATTGAGTCAAACATTAGCCCCAATTGAAACAACAAAGATCTTTACTCGATTGCGTTCACTTACACCGAAGTCCTGGATGTGAGAAAGGACCTGGTCATAGAGGGCGAAGTCGTTGCTAGGGATGATATCGACACCAGCATCTTTCTGGATCTTCCAGTGAGCTAGACGCAGACGCTTGGCCTCGGCGAGAAGGTCAGCCTGGGAGAGGTTGCCAGCCCAGTCTAGAGGTGTATCCAGTCAGCAAAAAAGGGCTCTTGGAACTCGAGATAGAACCTGACTGCTTACAAGCTTCGGTGGCCTTCTTTAGGTCACGGTTCACACCCATACGGGGGAAACCCAAGACCGCGGACTGAACCATTCTGATGGTGGTTCGGGTTATCTGGGGGGAGAAAAAGGGTTTCCTAAGTGGACCAAGACGAATGGTTAGCACGACAGTCATGAGTTGATCTGATTATATTCTTCAGCGTAACATTGAGGGTGACATACGAGAACAGACTGTTGCTTCCAATCCCTACAATGTATATACCTCGAGAATTGGAAAGAGTTGTTGACAACCACGAAGTCAACAACGGTCAAGTGATGATATTGTAGAGGAGGGTGAGAAGGTTGTGTGAGGGATGAAAAGGAAGAAGGGGAGAGAGAAGGAGAAAAAAGTAGGAGGAAGAGAAGGAATAAAAATGATAAGAATGATGCGAGCACACTAGCGTAAGCGGTGAAAGGAGGGGTCCTGACTAACCTGTCTCGAGTAGGTAAACCTACATGTATGGGTGTAGGTATATACTAGGTTACACTACTATTGACGGGTACATGCCCCCTAAGTGCACAAGTGATGTACTTGTCTACCTGAGCTATCTTAACAGGAAGGATCGGTGGAACATGGGCCAATGATCGATGATGGCTGGAGAGGAGGGGCAGAGCAGGAGCAATGGAGGGGTTTAGCAGCTTAGCTCCCCGGTTGACACTGGAGTGAACAATTTTTTTTATCGTTAGTGCGTTAGTGCATGCGGGATTGCTGAGTTTTTTTCTTAGTTACATCTGATAGCTGCATCAGGGTCCGAAAGCGGGGAGTGTCATCTCCAATTGAATCTTGTTGGATTCCCACTACCCCCTTCCCCCTTCAAACTCAAATCCCACAAGCACAAGCACAAGCACAGGCAATCTGCACCTGCACGCACACCATTACGAAACTGATCTTTATACAGTGCCGTGTTTCTACAAACCTCATAGGTCTAATTCCATTGATATACATCTTGCATATCGACTACAGTATGTGGCGATACACAGAACCTGTTTAAGCTGTTCCTATTCATCCAACTCCAAAGGCATACATATTGTATACACTAGCTAGTCAGTAAGAGTTTGACAACATGGAGACTAAAAGTGAGCCCAATGTTTTGTAGTGTTGAATTGTAGAATTATATGGAATATCCCACGTCCAAATGGCCTTGGCAGACTGGGTACCTCCCTCCTATTATATCTATATATCTATACATACGAACAATCGACATATATGAAGGTGGGTAATACAACGCGGGACGCGCTAATTTTCTATTTGCTGAGTGTAAGGGGCAAGATACGCCAGGCACAGTACTATGTACATAAACAATATATTCTACTAACATGTTTTCTCTTTTGCTAAATGAAAAAAAAAAGTTTCTGGTCGATAGAGCAACTAGGGCAACTATACCCAATTGAAGGATTCCCCAACCTCCCCAGCCCGGTTATCCTAAACACTCGATTGTCGGGATGCATATGGATTACTAGTCCTAAACAGAATGAAGGAATCTTACTGGCACTAGGTGCTATCAAAGTCTCCGATCATACGGATGTACGGAGGGTTCGGTACGGTACAGTCGGGGTTTTATTGCCTTATCCGAAACATGGGCTCTCAGTTCAGGTTGAGCTGTACTTTGTATCCTACCTCCGTACGACACCGCGTACGAAAAAAACGCCGCACGATAATGCCAACGCTGACGTTTCCTTCCCCATTGGGGATCTGAGGTAATCCGGGCCGTCAGGGCTGTCATGGAAACCCCTCCCACTACCTTGAATCGCACTACTACTTAAAAGCCCAGGCATTGCACCTCTCTCTACCTTCCCGGATACATATATAATAACGACAGTTATTCCCTGTTTGATCAGCTGTGAATATCGATGAAATACCTAGTACTCTCTCACATACATATACTACCCAGGCACCTACCTAGGGTGCAAGTACGCAGGCAGGGAAGACCTAGCAAGAAAGAAACGGAAAGAAAAGAATACTAATAGGAGGAAACGGAAGAGTGGGTCTCACCGGCTTATCTTGCCAACGATAGGGGGAAGTGCGCACGCATACCCTGAATGTGGAGCCCTCGCAGTTCGTTCCAATCTTGTAAGTCGCCGGCTTGACAAAACGGCACTCTAACTCCTAGGTAACCTCCGAGAGGTACATATGGTACCGGTACATAACTTAGCTATCTCAGGCTATCGCGTGCTCTGCATAGGTTTGATGCCATATCATACACTAGATAAACTTCAAATACCGACGTGAATATGTATAGGTAAGTTCCTAGGTCAACACCTATAAAATTCTATAAAGCAATGCCCAATTACTACGACAGTGGAGTGTAGCGAATGAAACACTTACAACCATTCCCATTGATCTTCTTAGGACAGGAAGACAAATAAGCACATGGACGAAGTATGGCTACCTACCTAGGTACATATGATAGTAGGTAGAGTGATGATTTTTCGCTTCTTCCTACTATTCGCTGATCACACAGCACCTTACTTTTTTGTACTTTATTATGTTCGAATCGATATTAATAACGTCATTTGGGTCCCTACGTAGGTATGTAACGACTATAGGTAGTGCGAGTTGGAATTTCATTAATTTAATTTGCTATCAAGTCCACTCTCTCTCTCTCTCTCACCTGTAACGTCCACTTGGATCGTATTATTTCTTTGAAGTATCGAAAGCCTTGTTCATGCCTGTCAATATAAATAGATACCACATGCATCCATGCACTACTTACCTTTAGAGTTCGAGGCTTCCACTAGTACCTTGCCAGAACTTGTATTCTAGGAGAAGGTGCCGACTGCTTATACCTATTAAGGGTATCACGACTAGATTTATGTGTAATATAGGAAAGAGTAGGAGGTACCAACTAATTTTTCACATATACTGATGACATAATATGATTATCTCTGTATGCATATTCCGATATCTCTTGTTCTTTCTCATCTACAAAAACTACTATGTGTGGAAAGCTGAACTTGACTCCTCGACACGAACCATGTCATGTCATATCACTATCTTCCCTTCCGCTTGGACTTGGATGCTCACTTGATCAACTCCATTCCCTTTTCTTGGAAATTCGAGGCAGACGATGGGCTAGGCTCTAGCACAACACCCTCATTTACACCTAATCCCGCCGACACCAAGAATGTCCATTCTTTGCTGCCGTAGCCCCCGTCGAAATCTTTGTCGGGAACTGGATCACATAATACCTGAACTTCCAAAAGAGCCTCCCCCTGCTAAACTATCTGGAAAACCCCCTTTGCTCTCTGAGACGGACATAATAATATCCCCAATGGCTGCAAGTCGGGCTGCCTCTCTTCTGAATACCCCAACTCACCAAGACACGGTGGATCCCACTACTCTCGATGTCGATGACTCTGATGACGATGCTCCTATGAGACACACGGGAAAGTCAAGTATAGGCACTTTGGAGTCTATCAAGACCAGGCTGATTAGACGAATATCCCACAAATCGGACGCCAAACGTTACTCGCAACAGTCTCTTGGTAACAGCGACGAGGAAATTGCAAGACGTGCCGAGTTGAAGCGTCTTATGCGCAAGAGAATCCAAGATGAGTTGAAAAGCGAGGAACAAGACGGTCATATCCGATCAAGCTGTCCTGACGAACCAGTATATGATAACTGCCCGGAACCCGAGCTTCCCGGCGGTGGACCCAGAGATACGTTAGAATTTGCCGTTTCTCAGGTAGAGACGAATGATGCTGGTGATGTTGATAATATATCGATACATGCAATACCTCTGGCTTTTCCTGCCGACAAGGGCCCTGGTAAACATCTCCATCTCCCAAGAAGCTGTCCGGGGTCCGCATATATATCACGGGAGAATTCGGTTTTGGACGGTCAACTTTCGATGACAGAAACAGATTCACTGCCACAACTACCTTCCTCGCCTCACCTTGCCCCTGTCTATTTTCCCGCTACTAGAGAGTCAGATTCTATACATTCGTGGAGCCTTTCGTACAATGCTAGCCACCTAGTAAGCTATTTTGGGCCTTGGGAAGAACATAGGCATAGCCTTTCATCGCGAGGTGATAAAGAACATCACCAGGAAGAAGAACGTAGCGAAACGAGCAATAGTAATTTACACCAAGCACAAGAAACCAGCGAGAAGTCTCTAGCAAGAGAGACGCCAGAGGAGAGAATCCCCATTCCAGGCCAAATACGCGAGCTGCTTCCTACCCAGACAAGCCATGATCGGGTAACAGATAAAAGCGATAATGGGAGTCGAAAGGGGATTGCTAGCAGCCTTCATGATACAAGCGATGATCGTTGTTCGCCGTTGGACATATGGCTTCGCAGCCAGGACTTGCAGTCCAATTCATTCATATCTAGCCGTCCAAATAGTAGCCATGCACCCGACAAAGCTACCAATAGCGACAGTCCAGCCCATCGTCCACTAGAAATCATTACTCCTTCGGGTTCGCATCCGGGTCAAAGTTCTGATATCGACAAAGAGATGTTAGACTATTTACCTGGAGCGTGGCCACAATCAAGGAATATAAGCCCCAGCACCGAACCAGATTTAACTACTGAAACCCCAAGTATCGAATCTATTGCTCCACGGAAAGGCGCTTCGAAGGTGACTAGCACCCCTTGCCCAAATTTTCCTAGCTCGGAGTCTATCGAGCATGAGCCATCATCTAAATACACGTCTTCACGATATACTACTCAGGCAAATAGCCTTCAGCCAACTCCCAAAGAATCCCGTCTCAACTTAACAGAAGCCTTCGGAGGGCGCAAGATTGTAACACCTTTCCTATCCTTTTATCGTGAGTTATCTTTCTATCTTGGCGTATCGATAGATTTAACAATGCTTCAATAGGCCTAGCTACTGCAAACGTACCCAAAGATACCGAAAAGTCCTCCAGTAGTTCATATCAAACTGCCCCAAATAAAGAGCCCACTCCGGATTTGGGGGTCGTGGAAGAGCTACCACCAAAGCGACCAACGATAGATACAGGTTCTGTGACCATGTCAGATACAGCAAGTTTCAGACAACGAGAAGCTGAGTTGATATCGATTGAGAAGAGGTTTGGCTTAACGTCACTCCACCGGGCACCTAGCTTTCCAGTATGTAGCAAATTTCGGGAGGAATTTGATCAATCAGGAAACCCAGCTCGTGGTAGACATTCATTCTTCACCAGGCTTCGTTTCTCCATGCCAAAGAAAGAAAGCATCTCATCCAAACAACAGCATAAACACTTCGACGGTGCATTGCATAATCGCCATAAAATTTCAACTCACGGTGAGGAGCATTGGCTTAGTTTTCAAGAAGGAGTTGCTAGAAAGCAACCCTCGGTGTCGTCAAGTATGGGCTATAAGCCCCACATTGCCGAATCCGCTACAGGTCTATGGCAGCGAGCGATCAAATCAGAAGCAGACAACCGAAGAGCCGAGCTTGACAACGGCAGATCCAAATTACGGAAGCAATCACCAAATATCCATATTACGGAACCGGAAAGGCAAGGGCGTGTTGAAGACGAGGAAGCAAATGAGCCTTCGGTTGGGTATAACTCGTTATCCAAAGAGTCAGGACACAATCTAACCCCCAAAACTGAAAGACGGCTACATAGCAGTCAAAAACAACCAGAGAACGCATCCAATGGTGTTCTCAGAGAATGGGTAAATCAGCTAGATGCGGATGATCCCGTAATTCAGTCTGGGCTAAGCGCGTATAGCCAAACACGCAAGTCTCGTAAGCTATTGACCCCTCCTGCATCCTGGTCCAAATGGCCATCCCATTCACGTCATGAACGGACAGGGCCGGCGGGAGTTGATGATAACGTGAATTCGAAAGACTTCGCAAACTTTCAAGTTTCTCAGAGCCCAGAAATTCCTCATGCACCAGAAAAGAGTCCGACAGCAGCATCGAAACGCAGCCCTACCCCTTTATCACGATCGCTCTCCAGCCATTTCAGCAAAGCTATGAAGGAAGGGTGGGGTAAAGTTGCACCTAGAAAGGACGGTCTCAATCGTGATAGAACTCCTTCGATAACGCCACTTGATGACCGGAAATCTCGTGGGTATTTGGAATACCCAGAGCTTGAGCTTCTTCCAACGCCTAGTGGTTACAAGGAAGTACAAGCACTAGAACAACAGATTGACACAATAAAGCGTTATTCTAGCGCGCCTTTGGGTAGCAGGCGGGAACTGAGCCGTGACAGCACTAGGCCATCATTAACTACTCGCCTCGTGGAGCACGCTCATCAATTACAAAGCGGCAATGAAAGTAGCTCATCCCCAGACATGGAAAACCTGCCAGTACATTCTAGTGTTCGAACAGCTCCGACACAATTGGATACCTTACCAGCTTCCCGAACTGTATCAGGTGCTGCTGAGGAATTTGGAACTCCCCAATCACATATCTCGTACGAAGATTGCGTGCCGACTCACATGCTGGACGAAGATGATGACAACTCGCGCATGAGTGATGCTGCCAACACCGACAAGCACCCTATGTCCGAAAATGGTTTGAACAGACTTGAAACTGAACAAATCCAGCAAAATTAGGACAGAAATGATCTTAAATTAACTGATCATTAAACACCAGTCTTCTCTTACTTTAAGATGGTAACAGTTCTAAATGAACTAGTATACTGATAAACCACTAGGACAGCTAGAAGAAAGGGGAATGAAATTGAGCCGTTTCACACTCCGAACTAAATTACTACATAATAACTTCAAACTGACAATCTCGCAAGCCAACCACATTTGCGGAAACAGAGCATATATTTCATATGAATACGCAGGCGAATGAAGAGGACCTAGTATGTTACCAAAATTGGGAATATTGTGAAGGGTTTCGGTTATTTAAGCAAAGGGTAGAGATCCATAGCACGGGCTTACACTAATTAGAAAGTAGTTGTCCCTACGCATTGGCAAGTCATGTAACTACTTCCGGAGTAGAGCCTGCAATTACGTATTTCTAAGGATAGCAATAGTATGAGTAATAATGGCTTGAATGAGAGATACTCACATGGTTAATCGTATCTTTTTCTTTAATCTTGAGACCTAAGTACGCTCCTTATGGTAAAGCATGGTAAAGCAAAACGTGAGGGAGATATAGGAAGCCTGCGGTGCATTATGCTTGTTTATTTAGTGCAATGGTATACGGAGAAAATCGTATTAGCGGAGTTAAGGTATGTATATTTGTCCAACCCCCGCTGTAACCTATATAGTTCTAGTTAGGTAGTTACGTTATGGAGGCCTTGTATAGAGTACCAGGATTGATGCTTTCTATGATCGGGTGTAACGCATTTGACTGGCTGATAGAGCACAGTCGCTTTCAAAACTAGCCCCCTTAGGAAAGTGGGCACTCTTCTGATTGGCCAGCTGCATATGCCTCAGTGCTCACCTAAATAGGAAATGAAGTAGATGTACATACGGTATAGGCAGTTGTCGGTCCAAGTTCAAGTGTAGGTAGGTGGGCAGGCGTGATCAATTTTCTTTGAGACGGAGCGGAGGATCGATCTGGAGTTAACGTAGCTCAATGGTATCGTCTCTTAACTACGAACATCTTCATGATAAAAGCCCGCCTGTGCGTTAAGCCCGATGTCCATTCCTATTTCCGCACATTAAGACCGAGTCCAACTTGTATAGAGCTGTCTCTTTCACTTGATGAAAGTGATGAAGGAACACGGAGTGGACATCTTAGCAATTTTATACAATAACAATCGGGTTTAACTATATCAAATTACCGTCATACGATAGCAGCCAGATACTCTTACTATAAAGAACGAATTTTGCGTCCAACAGGACTTCCACCAGAGTGGAGTCGCACGATCTCGAGTGTCATAGAACCAACAACCCTTATTTGCATCGACATAGGTTACCTACCCCAACCCTAACACAATGCCGCCGCCTCCTCCTCCTGCCACCAACAACGCATCCCCGGGTCGCCTCCTGCGGCTGACCCTGCAGATCTACCGCAACCAGAACAGCTCGGCCGAGGACAGGGAGAAGTTCGCGCGCGAGTACCTCGCCAAAGTGGCCGCCCTGCACGCTAAGAACGGGATCGAGATATACCAGCAGGCGAGTCCCTGCTCTGCGGTGCGGCCTGGGGTTGTGTGAGGAAGCTGATGGTTTGTAGGTCTACACGCCCGTCGCGTACCGCGCCGTGCTGGACGAGATGAATCGCCGGAGTAATAGGGGGTGGACTATTGATGTAAGTGTCTTTTTTTTTTCTTTCAGCACCTTGGCTCTTTATCTATACACCCTTATGCCCATTCTCAAGTAAGAGAAGAAAGGAGTGAAGTGATTCCACGGTAACTGACCGTCGCTTGCGGGATCGCCTAGGACCACGACGTAACGGTCGAGTTCTACTTCCGCAGCTTCGCCGAGCTCACGCGCGTCAACCGCGATCCCGAGTTCCAGGCCCTGCAGGTGGCCGAGGGCCCCTACGTTAACCTCGTGCATACCGTCGCTACGCTCGGCTGGGTCGAGCGGTACGTAGATGGAGGACAGGTCGTCAATGTGGCGGAGGGCAAGTCGACGTATCCGTCTTGGAAGGAGCTGGGGGATTTGAGTACGGCATTTCCGGAGCCGGGGAATTAGGGGGGCGGGAAGGGAGGAGGTTCTTGATACGTTCCTGGGGGGGATAACATATAATGCAGAGTTGAGAATAATGGCCAATCGGTCATCGGGGAGCATTTGCTTTATAGCTCAGCTAGTTGTTCCCAAACTAGTTCGTGATAGTACTTTGTGTTGGTGATACATGGGCATGTTAGTGTTGGCGAAATGACAATGCGATTGAAATCTACATCTAAAGGCTTATTGAACTGGCTAGGCTTTCGTTGATTTTGTTTGACTAGTTATATCTTCAAAGCGTACCTAGGATTGAGTAGGTTACCTAGTGGCCTAGGTTGCTAATTAGAGGTGATCATGACTACGCGAATGGCCTGCTTGAACCAGATTGGTTCCATGCAGTTTTTTTTTTCGTCACTCTAAAACAAGACGGTTTCTTAGGGTTCTTCGAGACGCGAACATTCCAAATGGAAATGGGAAGCCATTAGGGATCTATATGGGTGGAAGCCCGCATAGACTAACACATTTGATCTTATACTTTCAAAATCGCTTCATGTCAACAAGTTGAATTCACAAGGATTTATATTCATAGCCTTCTAAGTCCCTATCTGTTCAATTGATACTACTGAAATATCGAATAATCGGTTCTCATAGGGAATGCCGGTCAGAGTATTATAAGGGGCTCAGCAGAAATATTGCGAAATGTGAATCAGAATAATTATCCTACAGACTGAGAGAACTGAAAAGGAGAGAATGAAAAACAAAACTGAGGGAAGTCATGCCCCAGATTCTTCGGCAGCTAGTGGGGGCTGGCTGACTGAGAGCGACTTTGACGACCTTTCGTCCGATGATGAGCTTGCGATTGCCAGTATTCCACTGCAGCTACTCTTGCCTCCTATCCCGGACCACGTTTCTCAGCCCGGAGATGAGCTTTGTCATGTCTGCGCAACACTCGGACTAAAGAGAGATCGCTTTATTGTGTGGTCGACAGATCCAGACTTTGGCGGGTATGTATAACCTGAGAGAGATCTCAAAGAACTCGGCCAAATCAAAGATATCAGACAACGAAAGAGTTGTCCATTCTGTCGGCTAGTCATCTTGGCCCTCGGTGGAGATCGTGTGCTAGATATTGGTGATGGTGGATTGCCGACCACTGCACAGTTGTGCTGGAGTGCGACAGGCACGGTTGGGCGGGATCAGGGGTTGGGATGTTCGTGTTGAGACTCGTATTATTAGTCTGTACGGACTTATGGGTTCGAAACATTTACCTTCTGAACCGATGAATCGTTCTCCCGAAATCTTTCTGCTCTTGAATGATATGCCTAGCAATGCTCCACCCAATACACAGCGCTTCCTTCCTCGCCCAATTAAGTCCGATTGTATAGATTTTGCTCGCGTACGACGCTAGCTAACAATCTGTAAGACCAACCACTCTAGGGTTTGCGGAAACCCATCTCACATGAGTAAAATGGGCTGGATCAACCCAGTTGGTACTATTCTGGACTTGCGCTTCTTCGGTCTTGAAGGCCGTTGCGTCGTTCGCGCTAGCGGCAATCCTCGCTATGTTACGCTCAGTTACGTCTGGGGACAGAAGCCCTTCTTCCACATGATGACCAAAAACCTTCTCGACCTTGAAAAGCCGGGTGCGCTTGGTCAAAGGGATATATGGGCCGACGGCGTGGCTCAAGGAGAACCCGGCGCCATGCAGGCGAGACTTCTTACTAATATGAGAGGCAAGAGATACCTAGGTACGAGGGTAGAGCATAGGAAGGATAGGGACACGGACGACGACGAGTGGCGTTATCGGGTAATGCTGTTGGAGCCAAAAGGGGAATACTATAAGAGAGTGGCAATTGGGTCGATTGGAAGAGGTGATAAGCAGGACTCCTTTGGTGAAGGGTCATGCTGGAAAGAGTTTATTCTTAGGTGAGGCAAGCTCCTACATGACTGAAATGGTAGTTACAATATATCAATACGAACAATGATGAGACGACAATTGCAAGACTATATAGCAAATTACTTGTGGTGTCTAGACTATGCGTACATGATCTGGTATTGTAGTCCCGAAACAGGCTTAAAAGCCTAGACTAAACAATAAACAAGAGATTACTTAGACTGAAAAGGCCCAGAAAGGGGCTCTATTGGGGCTCAAGCAGCTTTAGAGACGGAGGCCAAGCCTTGCTGCGTAAGTGGGACAAGAATCATTGGGATGACTTTGTGGGGAAAGGGTATATAAGGATACTGGGAAAGAAATAGTATACGTATCATCAACATAATATGACATAAGAGCATACTACATCAATATAATCAGCCTTTGTAGAAGTCATCATAAACCTCTTCTCTGTATTGTAGTTAACTTGATCATAGTACACCGGCTACGGCTACACCTTGTTGCAAGCTCGGCGACAGGATATTTCGCAATTGGGGTTCAAAGGATTTATTGGGTATATCTCAATCCCTATTACCAATATCTGCCACACTGCTGCATCAATTTGGATCTCTTACAGGTCAGTTCTATCGTTAGACAAACCTTATTCCTTCTTCAACTAATTTTTTGAGCCAGTCACCCCAGATTTAAATTATTAGAAAAGTCATCTGTGACCAATAGCAGAAATTGATCATAAAGTTAAGGAAGCTCCATGCAATAACTAGGTACCTAGGTAGATATACTATCTTATCCACGTTGAAAAGTAAAAGATGAAGGTCTACTACGAGTCACGAGTAGAGGGAATCCCATACTTAGGACAGAAATTCAGCAGAGCTTTCTTAAGACTTTTCCTACCCTAGGGTGCTCGGATAAACTAAACAATTATCATAGTATGACGGATAAGACCTCTAAAGGGGAGAGGAAAGGAGAAATACAAGGTCCCTCCTATATGGCAGCTATATATACCCGTATGGGGTCTCACGAGGACCCATTGGTTCCATACTCCATACCCCATACCCCATACACAACACATAAATAACTAAAAAGGCTTCATAAACAAGTATTTAGGCAGGTAACTGCGGGGGAGGGATTTATGTCTACAGGTGACAGGTATTCTAAAGTATGAAACTATCTTCAAAGAATAACGTAACTGGTATATTAGCTAAGAAGTATAGATATAGTCCTTCCTAAGCAGGCAAGTTATAAGAGTCAAGGGTCTCATAAGTCCTCGAAGGGCACTATGTCTGAACAATTGTTAAAGGATCCTGGTTTGTTCTCTCTTCACAGACAGAAAACCTACAAAGTTTAAATATGAGTGAAATAAAGGCGCTGTCTATCATATGATATTGATGTACATACATATATCTACAATAGGCTTGCATCAACCAAAACACACTGGGGTAGAGTGCATGTACCTACCTACATAGGCGTTGTCGTATTGACATGCGGCGCGCTACGGCTAGATGGCCGCCCCGCCCCGAGCCAACTGCCAATTGCGGAAATTAGTGGCCTGGAATCGCACGACTTGGCGGGACGGTCAGATCTTCGAGTTAGGTACTCGACGGTAGGCACTTCAACCCGTACGGAATGATACGTACGCTTAGGGCACTCGGCATGCAGCGGCCGGCAGTGTTCCCGAATACTTTACGCAACGAATACCTGGGTATGCTTGTAACGTAGCCCGGTACGTATGTAAGTTGACGCGAAGAGATCCCCCTTTTCTTTCTTTTCTCAATGTCCTTATTTCAGTTAAGTGACTCCTATTACTTAGGGAGGGTGGGGGAAGGGATTGAGGAGAAGCGTTAAGTAAAATCTCAATGATACCGAGCCAACGTAGTAGCAAATTAGGATTCTCTTCCAACTTATCATGCCATGTGGCTAACAACACCTAGTTACTCAGGTAGCCTCGGTCGTGGAGTGCATGAATCGAACTCGGTAACATGCATTCAGCTTAGTTCAATCCATAGAAAAAGTTCTCGGCAACCTAGCGCGGGGAGGGCGCGGGCCAGGGGGAGGCCTTGAGAACCTCAATTGTGGCTCTTATACGGGGCTAATAACGTAATAAGTCGTCAACCAGATTGAAAAATTTTTACTCTGAGATGACCCATGGGGGAGAGGGAAAGAGAAAGTGGGAAACTCACCTAACCACCATGTTTCTTGATATTTTTTTACCATCCTCCGGTCGTCGGGATGTGTGACTCTTCTTCACGATAAAAAACATAGCTTTCTTCCCATTTTTATTTTTGGAGGTCTGTTAGTTAGTTGAGCCTCATTATTTAGGATGAGGCTATTCCCGCATCTAGAACATAGGTACCTACGGGATCCCCGTACATACATACATACATTAGGGGTTCTTACAGGAGCAAGCCACATCGCGAAATGCCGGACATGGTAAGCTGGCACGCTAAAACTTATAATATGGGGCAGAAAGCAACGTAGTCTCGGAATCGGAATGACTCGACACAGTAATAGAATCCTCTCACCCATATGGGCGATCGCCCCGGAGAGGGAAGGGGGCGAAAGAACCAGTGAGGTCTTCTCGAAATGGGAGTTTCTAAGCTTTCTACGGTGTCCGATCGCGGAAGCTGTCGCGTGTTTCTTTAAATGGCTGGTTCGCAAGTGTGATATATTTTCCTGTAGTCTCCCGTTGTCAATCCTAGTAGGAAGAAACGTTCTTTCGTTACCTGTCAAATTTCCCGTGGGCTTATTCAAGTGTGAGGCTTTCGGGGTAGCTTTCAGGTCGAGGGATAGTCTTCTCCTCATTAATTGCTCTCTGGGTTTGGGGGATTGGCGTAGCTTGCTCCGTAACATCAGCTTGCTCTCCTTCTCTTTTCTTACTCCGTCTCGTAATTGGTCACCATGGCATCAACCGAGCCGAAAGGCAACGATGCCATCGCATCAAACTCTCCCGAAACGGCGTCGAATAAGAAGTCTAGCAAAGATGATTTTGCTCCGGAAGTTGTAGATCATCCCCCGCCTAGCTTCGCAAACGACGATGGCGTCGAGATCAACTACCGAACTCTAAAGTGGTGGTATGTTATGACTCTACTCACATCTATCTCACTTTACATGAAGCTCAGAGAGATCCTAATTAAAAACAGGCAAGCCGGCATGGTAATGATAGCGGAGACTATCTCGCTCGGAATTCTTTCTCTTCCAGCCGTGGTAGCCAACCTCGGCTTGGTTCCTGGCATCATTCTCATCTTCGTTATGGGCGTCTTATCTACATACTCGGGATACGTCTTGGGGGAATTCCGACGTCAGTATCCCTGGGTCCAGAGTTTTGGTGACGCGGGTGAGGTATTGGGGAGGCCGTTCGGAATGGGTCGTTTCTGTCAGGAGTTCTTGGGTTGGGCGCAGACTATTTTCGTTATTTTTGTCATGGGCAGCCACTTGTTGACCTGGACCATCTGTCTCAACACACTCACTGATAGCTCGACATGCACCATTGTGTGGGCTTTCGTCGGTCTGGCAGTTTTCTGGGTGCTCAATGTGCCGAGAACCCTGAAATACGCGAGTTACATGTCGTTTTTCTGTGAGTGTATCCGTCAGCCTATTGTCGATTACTACGATCTGCTAACTCTCATCTCTCAGCTTTCTTCTCCATCTTCACCGCCGTCCTCGTGACGATGATCGACGTCGGCATCGAAAAACCAATTGGCACCACTAGCATTGAAATTTCACGCCATGTTGGTTTCACATCAGCTTTCCTCTCGGTTACCAATATCGCCGTGGCATTCAGCGGACACTCATGCTTCTTCAGCATCATCTCCGAATTCAAAGAGCCCAACGAATGGCCCAAGGCCCTCGCGATGCTGCAGATCTGTGACACGACCATCTACATGATCGCTTCCGTCGTCATCTACATATACGTTGGGCCAGACGTCCCGGCCCCGGCACTTACGGCAGCTGATTCGATCAAGGTCCGAAAGGCTATCTGGGGTATTGCCATCCCCACAATCGTGATCGCCGGTGTCATTTATGGTCATGTTGCCGCAAAGTACATCTTTGTACGAGCTTTCGGTGGCACGAAGCACATTGTGAAACGAACTTTGATAGGAACACTGGGTTGGATTGTCATCACTGGCGTCGTCTGGGTCATCGCCCTAGTGATTGCCGAGTCCATTCCCGTGTTCAGTAGCTTGCTGGGATTGGTATGTGCCTTGTTCGCAAGTTGGTTCTCGTATGGACTTCCTGGTATATTCTGGATGTTTATGAACCGGGGCGAATGGTTCAAAGACGGCAAGATGATAGCCAAATTCGGAGCTAATGCGGTGTTGATATTGACCGGGCTCCTACTATGTGCGCTTGGATTGTGGAGTTCTGCCGAAGCTATCCACACTGAGGCTGCTACCTCTGCTTGGTCCTGCAAAAGCAATGCGTAGTCAGGTTTACATAATAATAGTAATAATACTTTGTTCTTTTTTTTTTCACATTAATAGTCCCAGTTTGATCCTAAGTTGAGCTTAATCTCGATGCACAAATATGTCCTTATGGCTGCTGGACTCAATTCACGGAGTGCCCCTATGTAGCCACCACGGAAACATGAGGAGAGCTATTGCATTAACGCAGCGTAGAGCGTAGTGCTATACAGTGTGGAGAGGAATTCCATAGGCTATACATTAGAGACCCTAAGTAAAGTATCCAGTTTATCCTCATTAATATCTATCTACCTTCGTAATAGACCGTGGCCATAATAGTTTCCATTTACATTATTCCTCAACACATTTCCTAGCCTTTTTGGCAGGTACAAAATAACTAAAATGAGTGCGACGCCTTTTGACCATGCGAATATATATGTTATACACCGGTTAATTCATAAAAGCGACCGTGGAAATGAAAGAAAAACAAGCATCAAGGACGGTTCACCTCAATGATCCGTATCGATCTCAGGGCCCAGAGATGTAAAGTTCAACATATCCTGCTCTAGGAGGTTGAGGATCTGCTGGTTGCTCTGGAACCACTCGCCCAACATCGCTCCCTGCGGCGGCATACTCTCGTTACTACCACCGCCACCAATACTCATCGACATCCCTTCTTGCGATGTCTGTTGCTGCTGTGTTAACCCATCACTTCCACCACTGGCACCAAAGCTCCCCGTGAACGCTGCATCTGCTGAATACCCCATCCCCACAGCTGAGGCCGTGGCCCGCATATTCTCGGGCCCGAAACCGAGCGCCTGCACATACATGTCGAGCTCCTGCTGCGTCTGTGTCTGGGCCTGGGTCCGGACGTTTTCGTCGCGGTTCGCGGACCGGATCTCCACATACTTAGAGGCGACCTGATACAGTACCTGCAGCAGGTTCTGCAAGCGCGCGGCAGCCTCGGTCATCTGCGCGGGAGCGTTGAGCGACTCGACGAAAGCACCCATGCGTTCGAGATCCGCGTGCGATGCCATAGGCCCAGCAGCTGCCTCCTCAATGATGTGGCAGAACAATATTATAATCGGGATGAAGGGGACGTAGAGGATTGACCTTTCACCCTCTGCGTTAGTTGCGCAAGTCGAATATTTATAATAGATAGGTAGGTAGACAGAAGGTTGTTTGATCGGAGAAAAACCTACCAGTGTATATAGCTCCTTAATATGAAAGTGTTCATTGGCTGCATTGCTGCCATAGCCTCCTGGTGCTTGGCGACAGCCTTGCGAGCCGCATCGATACACTCACTCGTGAACGAGGACTTAGAGTCTCGTGGAACTGGTATAGCACGGTAAATGAGTGTGAGGAGGGAGAAATATATCAGCTCAGTGCCGAGGATCATCACAGCTAATGCACCACCATCATCGCAATCGGAACTTAGGAGTTCGGGATGCTATATTATCACAGAATTAGTGAAGTACGAGATGCAATATAAGATCATAGGCATCCTCTTCCATAATTGTATCCTCTTGTTTCAGCGTTCTATCGTACTCACCGAATGTAGAGACGGTAGATCCCGTCCTATGAGAGATATTAACTCGTCAGCGAGACTCTGTGCCCGGATAGCCCGTGTATGGTCATTCTGGGCTAAGGCCGCTGGACTATACAGCAACTCATAGGTACGTCCCTGGATACTAGCAATACGAACCCAATGGCCTCCAGAGAAGTCGAGAGCGCCATGGTCAAACGTCAAATTAGGTGGAATCGGTACGGTGATATCGTAGTCTTGTATAGCAGAAGGACGTCCAAGTCTCAGCGCAAGCCCCTTTTCGAGTATGTATATTCCCCAAAATAGAGTTAGTTTCCGTTCGCGGTCGCCGGGCTTATCTTTCTTCAAAGAGTTGATGCGATGATATCCAAGATTTTGACATATCTGTAAAGCGCTGGCCAAAAGCGACCATGCCAACGACAGCTTCGACATCTCGACAATGTAAGTGGCCTAATGAGAAAAAGGTTGCTTTTATCAGCTGGTGAACACCTAATTGCTCTAAAAGGATGAGATTCAGGGGCTCTGAAGCCCCTAGCTACTCAAAGGATTTAGGAAGCAAGACGCATACCGCAAATTGTAAGGCGATCACATAGTCGATAGTGTTTGGGATATTATAACGCAATTGTGATAAGGTTGTCTCGATATTCTCGCGACATAAAGCAGACTGTTTAGGTAGTTCGTTACGCGGTATCGATTTAAAGATAGGGTTTTGCACATCCAGTATAGTTAGAGCCTCATACAGCCAGAAAAGGCCTACGTTGACGATCAAGTACTCTGCATCTGTGAAACCAGGTGAAAAGTATACGCTGACTGCGTAGTTCGAGAATTGCTCCTGAGAGAGGTAGCCGTTGAGCCACAAATACTCTAAGTCCGGATAACCTCGAGGTTCGTCAGGAATGCCTTTAGAAAATAGGGGTCGATGGGATATTATACCTTTAGTCGATTGCAACATGGACAGAGTCAGCTGCATCGGAGGCATAGGACGTTCCTTGGGTTTCCCTGGACTCTCTGGCCTAGCATTCGTATATGTCATATCTGAATTGGAAGGTTGACTCTGTGCATCAACGATACGGCGTAGAGCGCTCAAAGTTTCGTCTACCTCGACACTAGAATCAACGGGTAATCCGGTTCGGACAGCTCGCTTGTAGAAGTTGTTGGCAAAGTCAGTATGAGCTGCCATCGACGACTCCCCTTGGAAGGCAGGACTTGACGGACTGTTCACGTGGACACTAGATGAAATTATTCTCTCTGGAAGAGATGAATTGGCTGGACTTGACCATGTACTAGACAATTGCCCTTCTCTTGGGTTGTTAGTTTCACTGCCATTTTTCTCGATCACAGACAAATCAGGGGTAATCGATGTCGAGCTTGTTGTGAGCGATTGTAGCAGCTGGATAACTTGAGCGAGGCGTTCCTCGATTCGGTCAATCTTTCTTTCACTATACAAATCCTGTTAGTGTCAGTTTTCTTTGGAGTCCACGATGGATGGTGCCTAATTAGGATAGGAACGAGATATTGGGTCTCCGGGCTTATATTTGTGCCACCCAGATACTTGTATAAACGTGAAAGTAGGTATCTAGCGGAGTAGTTAGGAAGACTAACTATTGTGTGGATATGAGCACACGTTGGCGTTTTGGTCGAATGGGTTGAGAGTTGTTGTATGTACAGTCAATTCTACTACGGATGCAACTTGAACACGGGTGCTCTTTATCGCAACCAATCTACTTCGATCGTAAGTGGCTGCTCGACATAGAATCATAAGATTCGATGATCAAAGCCTGAAGAGATTACTAACTTTCCTCGCTCGACAAGCATTACACTATAGTGGATAAAGAGTGTTAGCAAGGATTTTAGATATGATTTTTTATTTTTCTTGAGCCTGCAGTAAGATACTCATGTGCTTAGATATGTAAAGGGGGAGGATCGCGGTGGGTAGTGATGTCTCACAGCATATTTACCGGGGGCAGGATCTAATTCCTGCCCAGACGTATCTACATAGATATTATTATCTTCATGATTAGGCTCGTTGTCTGAGTTATTCATGTCTCTGTTCAGGATCGAGCCAGTTGCAAAACAGAGCACCAAGCCAGATCCGGGCCAAGCGATCTTCGGGTAACCGCCTCCGGCGACAAAAAGCACGAATGATTTAATTTGGGGGTAATTGGAAAAGGGTGAGATCGATGCGGAGGCCGAATAGTGCGATGAAAAGGTGCCGGCAACGAGATGTACTTGTAAACTGTCTATACTTCTGCCTACGACCAGACGCGCGGGATCCGTTCTCGAAGCATGTAAGAGCAGAAGTTCTCGGATCATGGACTCTTCGGGCTCCGTATCCACATTTTGTTCTCTCCTATTATTGGCTAGTGGTAAGAAATACTGACATCCTAGTCTGCTAGTAATGGTTATTAATACGAAACCCGCATGGTCGACATCTTCCAAGCCTCCTAGTGTAGAAACATCTTAAACACCCTGCTAGTCAAACTCAATTGGCTATGTCCTTGATATCTTGGCTAAGAAGCACGTTTCTCTCTAGAGTCGTATCTGGCCCACATAACATATCCCCGTATAACCACCTCTCTGACTTTGGTCGGTCTGTGACATTTGGATGTTGAATTTAAAACCGTATAATTAATCTGTAATGAGCAAGCTACCATTCAGTAATTCATATAATCGGCATACCCTAATGCGATACTATTGCAGCCATATCATCGGGACTAAAAACCCCCCTTTGAGGCAGCAGTATTGATGATGCCGTCGACAAAAGAGGCCAACGCGGCTCTCAGTAATGAGCCTATATCTGGCGCGAATTCTAAAGCAACTCCTCCTAATATTACCACGAATCCACCAGTGTCCGAAAATATATCTATAGAGAATATAGAGGTTGAGGAAGATGAAAGTGCCCCTGTTGCTGGCGCTTATTTAGTAAGGACTCCTTCCATTTCTCTTCTCAAACCACTGGTTCTTGAGGAATACCGCCTTTCCATACGCTCTCAGCAGACATTGCCCAGAGATCAAAAACAGATGTAGCGGCCTCTTTCTAACATTGAATTCAGCGCATCTTCAGTTTCGCCCGGCCGATCGACATTGTCCTGGAATCAGTTGCTGTCCTTGCAGCTCTTGGATCCGGGTTAGCTCCAGCCCTGGTTAACTTGGTTCTGGGTCAGTTCGTTACAATCCTGACGGATTATGTCTCGGGAAGATCTACAAACGAATCGTTCATGGCCGATGTGAGCCAATACTGTATCCGCTTCGTCTACATTGGGGTCGGGCGCCTTGTTCTCACTTACGTCTACACCACACTCTCTACCTACTGCGCCTACCACATAGTGCGTAATATTCGACACCAGTACCTCAAAGCTGCTCTCAGCCAAGAAATTGCCTTCTTCGACCAAGGCACGGCCGGCTCTATATCTATGCAGGCGACGTCGAACGGAAGTCTGATACAGTCGGGGATCGCAGAGAAACTTGCGCTAAATTTCCAGGCGGTGTCGACGTTCTGTGCAGCTTTCATTATTGCATTTGTTACGCAGTGGAAGTTAACACTCATCTTGATATGGATCGTGCCGACGCTTTTTGTCGTCATGGGGGCGTTCGCTGCTGCGGAAACCAAGCTTGAGATTCGCATTCTCAATATACTCGCAGCTGCTGGCAGCTTTGCCGAGAACCTGCTAGCTACGCCGAGGACAACACAGGCATTCAGCATGCAGAAGAGGCTGGTAGCACAATACGATGAATTCCTCGATGACGCTCAAAAACTAGGGAACAAGAAGAGTGTTCTATACGGGGGCCTCTTTAGTGGAGAGTACTTTATTCAGTATGCAGCGATTGGCTTGGCCTTCTGGCAGGGCGTTACGATGCTCTCAAACGGGGAGATCGATGATATAGGGAAGGTATTCACGTAAGTACAGTACCCCTAGCTATTGCTATAAAGACGAATATATCATGTCCGGACGAAAATGGCTGACGAAGGTATATGTAGTGTATCATTCTCCGTTATCGTCGGAACATTCTCCATCACCGCCATTGCCCCTTACATTAGCACCTTCAACCGAGCGGCCTCAGCCGCGTCGCGGTTATTCTCTCTAATCGATCGACAGTCTCAGATCAACTCATTCGACGAGAAGGGGGAGAAGCCAGCCGAAACGCAGGGGGTGATTGATATTGAAAATGTGAACTTTAGTTATCCATCCCGCCCGGGCGTCAAAGTCTTAGAAGACTTCTCACTCCACGTACCAGCTGGAAAGGTGACTGCTTTAGTGGTAAGTCACAAAAAGCTCCTATAAATCACTCTTCCGAATCCAGAGATTTCGCTTTCTAATACCCAACTATATAGGGACCCAGCGGCTCAGGCAAAAGCACCATCGTCGGCCTCATCGAACGGTGGTACCAGATGAGCTCCGGGGCCATCAAGCTAGACGGGACGCCCATCGACAAGCTGAACCTCAACTGGCTGCGCACGAACGTGCGGCTGGTGCAGCAAGAGCCGGTGCTCTTCAACGGGAGTGTATTCGAGAACATCGCCAACGGGCTGGTCGGCACGCCGTGGGAGCACGCGCCCGTCGCAGAACAAGAGCGCCGGGTCCGCGCCGCCGCCGAGTTCGCCTTCGCGCACGACTTCATCGCGCGGCTTCCGGAGGGGTACGCGACGCGGATAGGGGAGAAGGGGGGCCTCCTGTCCGGCGGCCAGAAGCAGCGCGTGGCCATCGCGCGCAGCATCATCTCCGAGCCCAAGGTCCTCCTGCTGGACGAGGCTACGAGCGCGCTCGACCCGCACTCTGAGGGCATTGTCCAGAGGGCGCTCGATAACGTCTCCCGGTCCCGCACCACGATCGTGATCGCGCACAAGCTGGCCACTATCAAGGCGGCAGACAATATCGTGGTTATGGGCCGTGGCCATATTTTAGAGCAGGGCTCACATGCTTCCTTGCTCGCTAGGGGAGGCACGTACGCGGCGCTGGTGCAAGCTCAGAACCTGAACTCGACCGAGGAACCTGTCGCTACGCCCAACCGTCGCTCGAGCTCAGATGAGGACGACGAAAAGAAAACCGGCTTCGACGACTCACAGTCTGCGAGAGGAGAAGATCAAATTGTAGGTCAACATGCTGCTGGAAGAGATCTGGAAACACTCGATAGCGGTGGATATGGAGACTTTAAGCAACTCGGATTGGTGGCAGCGGTGTGGTACCTCCTGAGGGGGAATCCGAGCATGATGCCATATTATGCGGTTTCTCTCATTGTCTGTGTTGTTGCCGGTAAGTATATATGCCTTACCACGATGGGCTTCATAAATACATACATATTATGGAACAAACCGAGCTGACCACTACAAACAGGTGCGCAATATCCCGGACAAGCCGTCCTCTTGGCGGGCTTCGTCAACATATTCCAGCAATCAGCCGCGGAGACGCTGCAGCGAGGGAGCTTCTACGCGCTGATGTTCTTCATCATGGGGATCGGGACGCTGCTCATCTACTTCACGCTGGGGTTCGTGACCAACATCGGTTGTCAAGTGATGATACGAGAGGTGCGGCGGAATCTTCTCACAGCCATGCTGCAGCAAGACATACAGTTCTTCGACCGGCCGGAGAACATGGTGGGCGCGTTGACGGGGCGTCTTGACTCGGTTGCGCAGTCTATTCTCGAGCTCATGACTATGAATATCACCATCATCCTCATCAGCGTCATCACCATCGTGGCGTGCAGCGTGTTGGCCATCGTCGTGTCCTGGAAGCTCGGCCTGGTCGCCGTGTTCGCCGGGATCCCCTCTCTTCTATTCGCGGGATACGCGCGCATCCGGCTCGAGACGCGGATGGACGACGATAACGCGAAGCGCTTCTCTGGAAGCGCGGCCATCGCTTCGGAGTCGATCCTGGCGATTCGCACCGTTTCCAGTCTCGCGATCGAGAACACGGTCTTGCGGAAGTACACCGACGAGCTCGACCGCGCTATCCAGCAATCCTGTCTACCGCTCGCGCATATGATGTTCTGGTTCTCCTTCACGCAGTCCATCGAGTACTTCATCCTAGCGTTGGGCTTCTGGTGGGGTTCTAAGCTGGTGACTAACGGCGAGGCGGATCTTTACCAGCTCTTCGTGTCGTTTCTCGGGGTCTTCTTCGCAGGGCAGAACACCAGCGTGCTATTTGGGTATTCGAGCAGTACGTTGAAAATCCAAATCCAGCTCCCCCCTATCCCCTAACCCTATACTAACTCGTTCCTAGGCATCACTAAAGGGAAGAGCGCCGTAAACTACTACGCCTGGATCCAATCCCTAAGACCGAGCATAGCAGAAACGCCCGAGAACCGCGACCGCGCGCCCAAGGAGGGGGTAAGCTCCATCGACTTCGCCAAAGTGCAGTTTTCGTACCCCACGCGGCCCGACACCGTCGTGCTCAAGGGCGTAGACCTTTGCATCAAGCAAGGCGACTTCGTCGCGCTAGTGGGCGCCTCGGGGTCGGGGAAGAGCACCATGGTGGCGATGCTGGAGCGCTTCTACGACCCGACCTCGGGGACCATAAGGGTGGACTCGGAGTCTCTAACGGCGCTGAACCCCATCGCGTACCGCAGCAAGCTCGCGCTCGTGCAGCAGGAGCCCACGCTGTACCCGGGCAGCATCCGGGACAACGTGCTCCTCGGTCTCGAGGATGAGGGGCTGCCTGCCGCAGATCTGGAGGCTAAGGTCGAGGCCGCGCTCCGCGCTGCTAACGCGTGGGACTTCGTCATGTCCCTGCCCGAGGGCGCGGGCACGCCGTGCGGGACGAGCGGGTCGCAGCTCTCGGGCGGGCAGCGGCAGCGCATCGCCATCGCGCGGGCGCTGATCCGCGACCCGAACGTGCTGCTCCTCGACGAGGCCACGTCGGCGCTAGACAGCGAGTCCGAGCGGCTGGTGCAGAAGGCCCTGGCGGCCGCGGCGGCGTCGAGGGCACGGATCACGGTCGCGGTCGCGCATCGGCTGAGCACGATCAAGGACGCGGGCCGGATTTATGTTTTCCAGGAGGGTCGGATCGTGGAGGCTGGGACTCACGAGGAGCTTTTGGCTATGGGGAATATATACAAGAAGATGTGCGAGGCTCAGAGTCTGGATAACTGAGCCCGTAGGGCATTGGGATATAGATCGGGATATACACAGGGTTTTAGACTTAAAACGATGCAGGCTCTCTACTCCGCCGCGGGGATAGACTTCAATCGTCTCTCTTCATAATTTATTGTTTAATAAAATACCAGAAAATAGACGACCTTAATACCTCGGAACTGAGGGTGTCACGGATGGTGTGAACTGTAGTCCGTTGCAGCGTATTCGCAATTGAGAAAAATCAGGGGGTATCTTAATAACTGCTCTAGATGAAAATCACATATAATCCTCTTTTTTTTTGGCCACACAATATTCCCACTCGAATCATACCATCATGAAATAGTAGATTCCATTCATTATACCGTTACTTCTTAAACAAATTCGTCTGTGATCCGAAGAATGGGTTTGGCTGAAATGAAGGCGGCCTCTGAACGCCCGACTGGAGCTCGTTGTCGTCCAAGAGACGCTCCTTGCCTTCGTCAGCGACGGGGGGCGCGCATTTGATCTCGCCGCGCAAAATCTCGACGATAGAAACGAGAGGCAGCAAGAGCATGCCAACTGACAATAACTGCCCGAAACTCCACTGCTCTTCCCCTTTGTCGCTGAGCTGGATAGGGGGGTTCCCAACAAAGGCGTCGGCCATCAGGCACACACGAATGGTGGCGCCAATGCTGCTCGCGATCATAAGCAGCAGGCCTACGACCTGGATGATCTTGTAGAAGCGTTGGGTCCGGCTGTGGAGATACCAAGTGGCCAGCAGAAAGATAGCACCGTTGCCGGCTATGACGGCGATGGTACCAAAGAACGAAACCGCAGTGTTCGACGGTTTATCGTGCTGGGGGGTGTCGCTCTGCCACACGCAGGAGATGGGCAAGGTCGAGTCGTTGATGCCGTTGTTGACAGCCTCGAGAATAAAGACGCCATAGATGCAAGACAGGACCAGGTTGACAAACATAAGGAACTGCCTCAACCACCTCAGAACCCAGTCCCGTCTGAAATCATGTACCAGCGCCAGCAGGGTGGCATTGTGGACAGCCATAGACAGCAGAGACAACATCCATATTATGAAGAAGTGATACGGCACCATGGAATCTATCTTGCCGAGCCCCACGCTCTGGAGGCCGATTCCGGTGAGGATCTGTTGGTCAGAATAGGAATTCAGGAGCTTGCGCCTGAGGACCGAGGGCTTAGAACGGCCTCGGGCCTCCTGGAAGATCAGCGACACACTGATGATCAGGGCGATGGCAGCGGTGACGATGAAGGAGAGGAGGACCTAAAGAAGGGGAGGGTGAGGAAGTGGATAGGTTAGCCATTAGTGCTATCGTGTACCTGCATTAGTGATAGAAATGGGGGTTGGGTGGTTTGTGTGGGCAGGGATCGTGAACCAGACTTACACCGATGCCCGCAACGCCAGCGTCGCTAGGGACAGAGCCTGGCGCATCTGTGCAATTTATCGCCATATTCCAACCTGACTAAATATGGAGAATAAAAATAGATAAAATAAGTAAATAGAAATACGACGTGAAAAAGGAGGTGTTACTCACTTCAAAGTCGAAAAGACAGAGAAGAAGTAAATAAAGAACAAAGAAAAGTTTCATGTAAAAGAAGAAGAAGAAAAAAAAGAAGCACAAGTTATAATAAGGAAGACAGTAGGTAGGTACCTTGTATATTAGTGGATGAAGATGGGCTGGCAGGGGGGAGGCGGGTAATGGTAATGGTTATGGGAAACACAAGAATGACGTTGACCCCCAGCCTTGGCATTGTTTTTGCTTTAAGCGCCACAGATGAAACGCAGGACGATCGCCCAAGATCCCTACTGGTTCTGAGATGAACCCTGTGCTGATCGATGGATTGGCTGTCAAATCCCATGGCTTTGTGGCTGTGCTCATATATATTATACACTATAACTGTACTACATACCTACCTATAGGTTAGGGGACCTGTTCATGCGTAACCTACTTGATTTAAGGGCTGAGTAATTAATTTCTTCCCCTCGCCCTCCATTCCAGCGGCTACTTAAATACATTTCAAGCAAAGGCGCTCTATTTGTCCTTATTTACGTGCATGGAACTCCACATACATATCTTCAAATGATGATAAGCCGGATTTTAGCCTAGGCGAATCCATTGCTCATCAGTGGTAAGCTTATATATTATCAATCCATAAGTAGGGGTATTGCTATATGTATAACTATATGATGTTTATTAAAGTCGGTGGACAATATAGATAACTTGTATGCTTATTATCAAATATTTCAACAAATACGCCTGACATATATTGCATGCATAACATCATGTCTGTACTATATCGTGTACAACACAGTTTGTCCTAGCGTACAAGGTCAACTTGCAATAGTCCTCATCCGTACACGAGAAGGCAGCGAGTACAGACTTCGGCTGGTTACAATAAAGCAGCCTAGCCCCACCATATATTGATATTGTCTCTCGATATAGGTTAGTACCTACATATTAATTAGTATATAGCCTGCCTACTCATGATCAGCCACAATATACAAATCACCAAGCCATGGAAACCTCAAGACCAGACGAGAAAAATAGAATTCAAAGAAGCGAAAAAAAAAAACATGGGAGTTAAAGAGTATTCGAACTTTACATCAACACCAGATAAAAAGCCGGGAATGGAGGCAACCAAGTTGATTACCTGACCTATCCTGCCCAAAGCCCATCAATCCAATCCAATCTATATACTTATAACCTATATCTGCATCTACCAGCTATCCCTAACCTCCATCAATTCAGCCCGGTTGTAGTCCCAGAACCTCCCCCCTTTCCTAGCCCTCATCAACCCATCTATATGGCAGCATTTCACTTCCCAGGTCCAAAATAACCAATCTAATCTAGAAAACCCCGCAAAGGAACAAGTCGGAAAAAAAAAATCGATATTCAAAAGAGCAACAAAAAAAAGTCTCATGTAATCATTTGCCTTCCATTTTGTCTCTCGTCCATAACCCTCTGCATTCTCGTAACTAGATACCTAACAAATTCTCTTCATCTCTCTCTCTCTCTCTCTCTACTAAGTGAGAACCCCCCTCCCCTCCACTCTCTACCCATTTCCTCCTCTTCCTTCCCCCTCCTCTCGCTCTCGCCTTTCATTTCTATCTCCTCCCCTCATCTCACAATTTTCTCCCACAAAACACATTCTCAGAGAAAACTGCAGCCAAAAGATGAATCAATGTAGGAAAAAATATGCCAAGAAATAAAATAAAAAATCGTCAAGGAACAATTTTTTTTTCGTTTCGTTCTCTTAGTTCTATTAGACTCAACAAATGGGATATCAATGAAAAAAAAATAAACATGAGAAAAACCACAAGACCACCACACTGAGCTAAGTGATGATACTAGACTAGAGAGAGAGATAAGAGGAAGTCCATCATAATCATGGGTTTGGAGAAGGCCAACCCTCCCCAAAAAAAAAGCCAAACCAACTTGTAGCTAGCTTCGTTCCCTACCCTATTTTCCCCTTGAACTCCAATGCTTTTCTTCTCTCTCTCTCTCCTTAACTTGGGTGCATACACCATCCCTATACAAAGAACTTCCCTTAAAAATCCCCATATGCTCGTAGCCTTGATATATTCAACCGGAATACATGTAAATGATGATGACCTCCCTAGTTTAGAAGTCAAGTATCCCTCTATTCTCAACCCATATATGGATGTACTGCGAAATTGCCCGTTGGACCACCAAGAACTGCTGGGTTCGCGCATTTTGTCTACTCTCGATACCATCTATTTCCAGTGTGATTAACCTTTTCTCTGCCTTTTGTTAGCGCGGTTCGGACTATCATCTAGCTCGCCTTGGGCGATTTCCTCGGTCCCAGCAGGACTAGGCGACTTGTGACTCGGCGTGTTCGTCTCCACAATACGACCCGAATCCAGGCCACCGCTAATGGGGGCGGCACCAACACTAGCCCCACCAGTGCCGTAGTCGACAATGTCGGCATTCCAATCTAGATTGGGGTTGTCGTTGAAGGCAGAGGTGTCAAAGCTAAAATCGTTTCCGTTCCCATCCGCACTATAAGCGGTTGGGTCCAAATATTGGCTAATATCAATGTCGTCCCCGAAGTATGGATTCGAATCATCCAGACCCGGTATTCGACCAGAAGGACTCAGGGGACCGAGTAAGCTATTGAGGTCCTCCAGCTTCTGCGTTTGTTCTTGTTGTAGCCGTTGAAGTTGTTCGAGTTCTTCGGTCGTCTGTGACATTCGCTGAATGGACGGGGGCATGAGGGAAGATAGTATGGGGGATAATGACGTCCTAGCGTTGGGAACCGGCATTGTGCTACTCGGAACGGAGGGAGCACTTATGTTTGTATCTGCGGGAGTGGGCATGGGAACGACAGGTGAAGTCACTGGTGGAACCGGCGTTGGGGATGTGCTTTGCTGACCACCAGACATGATGCTAAGCATACGGTTCCGCTGATCATTCGTCAAGGTCGTAGGTGTACGGGCCGCAACATTCGGCAAGTCAATAGGAGTGTTTCCGGTTTTGCCGGCATTTGTATTCGCGTCTTGGATGAGTTTCATCATACCCTCTTGCGGGTTGGACTCGAGCTCTTGTTTAAGGAAAGCCGGGGTAGCGGCCGACTCGGACGGAGTATCAAAAACTTCGGTCACCTGTGCCACTCGTGGTTGCTGACCATTGACGTTGGTGTAATTCTGGAACTGAGGCGACTGTGCGGTTTGGGGCGCAGGGTGGGCACTTTGGTTTTCCGGTATAGGGGGGAGAAGGCGTTGTGGTCTCTTGGGCGTACTTGATTTGTTAGGATTAGCAGGCTCTTGCTGCTGCACCCAATCTCCTAGATCGAAAACACTGCCCTGGCCTTGTGTTGGCATCTGCACGTTGGGGATGATGCTGGCTAGCAAATCATTGACATTTTGGGCGCCTCCTTGTTCCTCGAGAGACTTTCTAAACACGTTGGCTAGGAAGTTCAAGATAGCATTGATCGAGTTCTCATGACGGTCATGCATGTTTTGAAACATCACGGCCTGCTGGTAGAGCGTGTTGTGCTCCTGGCGCAGCCTGGTGATTGCGTCACTAATCTGTTTCTGTCGCTGCTGCAAGGTCGCCATCTGGTCCCGAACGACAGCTAGTTCCTTCTTTTGGAGTGGGCCAGGCTCTGGTGCGGGCAGAGCCCGATTTGGTACATTTTGCTGATTGAAGGAAAGATTGACGGGGTCATCAACCGGTATAACCTCCTCGTCGCTCTCACCTTCAGCCTCGTCCCCACGCTTCTTGCCACCTTTCTTAGCATTACCACTCTTGGGCTTGTTGATTAGCCATAAAAGATTAGGGTGGCCGCGCTTGAAATATGGGTTGTAGTATTCGCTTGGGCTCTTGTTCTTGCGCTCGCTAGCTTTCATAGAATTATCTGAGAGGCCAACCTTTTTGTGGAAGCCGTACATGTTTAGTTGACGAACAAAGGATGCGTAATTATTATGCTTGAAAAGCTCAGGGATGAGCGTCTTAGCGAATTCATCCTCGTCAAGCACAATGAAAGAATCACCCTTCTCTGACCACCGGATCAAATCCGTATTCTTCGATTCTTCCAAGAAACTAAGTAATCATCAGCATAAAGCCTAAAATTTCGCATAAGGAGCCCGAAAAAAAATAAACATAAATATAAAAAAAGATCTCGGTTGTCTTACCTATTCAGTTTCTGCACGAAGGGAGGGATCTGCTTGCGTTTTGCCTGGGCATCTCTCTTCGCTCTTTGTGCCTTCTCCTCTAGTATCTCTATATTATCTTGTTCATCTAGGGTCCCGTTGGGTTGGTTCGCAATTAAGCTGTCGTCGGGAAATGAAGGCCACGGGTCGCTCGGCTGAGGAGGAAAATTACGGTTCGTTGCGACAAGGGCATTGTTCATCCCCCTTCTAGCCAAAGCAGTGGAAGGGGCCGGCGCTGGCTGAGCATACTGACCTGGTGTGGGTGGCGACATCATTCCATACGGATTCACGCCGTTCGAGGCGTTATCGACAAAGTTGCTGGCGTTGTTCCCGTTCCACCGCAATAGCTGATCAGGAGAATTATACGGCTGCGCCATCTGCTGGGGTATAGGCAAGCTACCTGGGGCTGGTCGTTTTCGAGGGTTGGAGTTGGGCATCGGGTTCGGATACTGAGGGTACATGAGTTTTAGGTATGTGGGCTTGTTTGCTAGAAGAATAGTCTTCTTCAGCTGGTCGGCTCCAAATCCGCGAACCTAGTCAGGAGGCGACTAGAGCTGCGTAGATTGCCGATTCGGCAACAATGTCTACACTGCTACACTTCTTCGCGGGACTGTCTGCCGATGAGACCAAACTAATTGATCTTGTTGCAGCGAGGACGCAGGTGCGATGAAAAGTCAACGCGCTAGCGAACAGCACCGGTTGCGAGACTAAACTTGTAGGACGGATAGCCGCAATATTCGAGGATAGGACTATGCGAGGCAGGGCGACGTGGTACTGTGGTCGCAAGGCAGACGGAAAGGCGGCCAGGCCACCAGCGCAAGATGCGGGATGCGAGAGGTAAAATGTAGAACGTTACTATTGATCGCTATTATTGATCGGTCGAGGGTCGCGCAAGGCTGAGCAACGGATCGGCAAGGGAAGGGATAGTCGGATGCGAGGAACGCAAACAAGTTTAGCTTCTGGCTATGGCGATAACCCGGGTGAATAGAGCGAGATGGTGGATTCTAGTGTTTCCTCCAGGTTCGCACCTTTGACGGCGCGCAGATATATATGATGGGATGGTTCAAAGAATTGGCTGGCCCGGGCGAACAGAGGGAACAAGTGAATCAACTCTAGAAGTTCAAAAGAAGCTTCCAAGACCTGTCCCCCAAGGCAGGATTGTCTCTGATGTTGCGACGTTGAATGGGGTGAGACGCAGAGGGCGAATAAGGCACAGCAGGCTAGGTAAGGCAAGGCAGAGAGCGGGCAAGGCGGATCAGGAGAACAACGGCGACAACAACAAAGTGAGGAGGTTTGTCTTTCTCCCTCTCGATTCGAAGCCGCAGAAGGTCGGGTGTTGCAAGGGAATCAATGGATTAGAAAGCGCGTGTTATGTGTGGGATGTGGTGATTATCATGTGGTTCGTGTACGTAGTAAAGAGTAGTATAGCTGCGTACTAAGTACCCTATGTAAGTATTTGTGATAATGTAGTATAGTCCACTTTCTTTTTGCACTAGAAACTTTATGTGAGGCTTGTCTCGGAGGGGCTGACGAGAAGAGAAAAAAAAAAAAAGCTTTGACTATGACTCTAGGGACTAGGTTAGGTAGTAGGTTGACGAGCTTCAAATCAAATCGTCTACCTAAAGCTTATGACTTGTGACCGATGTTCCGTGTGGGATCGTAGTGTAAGCTGGCGAATGATAGCTCGTCATTCCTTGTGTCTAGGTTCTGCTGCTTTTGTCCTTTCACTGTGTGCACCACTGAACTGGAACTGGAGAGAGACAGGTTTTGGCGCAAGGACCCGAACTGGTGGATGGGGACAAAGGAAAATTGAAGAGGCATTCTATTATTGTAATTTGCATGGGGAAATGTCTTAGTAGAAGGTTAAGATAAGTTAGACCAGTAAGGGAGATTTATCTAACTTATGTAATTTTTGGCTTTTGGCATTTCTCTTCATTCCTTCCCTTTTCCCCCCTCCTCCCCTCTCCCTGAATACCTTCTTTCCTATTGTTTTTTTTATTCCTTCCCTCTCTGTTGCTCGCTCTTACTGTCAAGTCCAAGGAGGTAACCGTCCGCCAATCTAGCGCTTATGGGGTACTTGGTCTGTATGTATGTACATAGTATGTATCTATGTATGTACCTAACGTAACCTAAACACAATGCATACATGCACCAGCATTTTGACACGACCCGCTAGTTTACTACCTACCTAAATGTATGTATAGGTAGGTACTATATAACCTAGGTAGGTTATGTAGGTACATATGGACCCTACCTAAACCTCACCCTGGTAGCTGATGTTTCCATGTACCTACCTATGTATGTTGCTATGTATGTCAATAAAATAGACCCTAACTTTGGTCTAATCGTTTATGTCATAGTATTCCCACTTCGCGAGTTTTGCTCCGGAGGTCAGACCAATCACCAGCTGCAAAGATAAGATATGTAGCCATCTCTCCACCAAATTGTCGCTGTTCTCATGCTTACATATGCCGAGTGTCAAATGATTTCTTTGGGAATGGGAGGAAAAAAAAATAACAAGAGAACAGCTCATCACGCTTTTACATTTACATCCCCATTTTCCGGTCAAGATCACGATTCGCACCTAAAAATTCGATGGTGGCCTCCGATTTTGGCCCCATAGTGCATGGCGGTATTTTGGTACAGATGGTACAGATTTATATGCGAACGCTGACTTGATAAAAAGACCACGACGGCCACAGCGTTTTTCTCTTGATGGATCTCCATTATCCAGGGGCTACAATATGTACCAGGGTCGTATTTCGCACTTCTATCTAGTCCGAACCGACCTTACCTTGTATGTACACACCTAAACTACACATATACAAATACCACGATGTTTGGAATACCGCCGTTTCGTAATGATGTTATAGAGTATGTAGTCGCGGCCAAACCCCCGGCCCCCTGGTCTCCGTTCTGTAGCATAGAAACTCTTGGAAAACAGGAGAAATCAGGTATACTGGCGGGTATCAAAATCTTCAATTTCTAGCGTAGCAAGTACACTATTATTATCTCTTCCTTATGCAAACTACGCTATACTACCAGGTATCATTTGGCTCCTCTCCCTGCCAGAGCCGAAGCCCTTGCCAACTTGGCGTTCCTGGCTTGGTCCCATTCTCGTCCCGAGTTGCCCGCTTGTGCCTCCCTCAGGGCCCTCTTCTCCTCCTTGAGCGTGCGGGCCTTCTCCCGTGGATCGGTAACCACCAGTTCCTCCTCGGCCTTTTTCCGATAGCTCAGGTCCTTACCCAGTTTATCGGCTGCGAAGCTCAAGGCGTGTGACATCCATCCTTCATCGTCACTCTCCTCTTTCTCCGCCTTGTCCCACGAGTGACAACTCTGGCAATTGGCAATAAAGTGCAAATCGCACAGACCTGTCTCCTCATCTTGATCCCCTGGTGCCTCGCCAGCGTCGTTTCCGTCCGCAGAGCCAGTCTGCACCTCCTTTTCTGGGCCAACCTGCTTGAGTTTGGAGCGGAAAGCCTGGAATAAAGATAAATCTTCGGTAGGAGTGGCCATCTCTCCCCCTCTGCGTCGTTTCCGGCCACGGGTAGCAGTCTCCGGTATCATCTGTTCCAAGGCCGTCTTCTTGACCTCCTTGATCGGTTCCGAGTGTATCGTTCGTTTCATCGAAGCTTTGAGAGCGGCAATTTCTTCGTTTGCCTCCTCAAGGGCTGATTTCTTCACTACTGGTTTGATTTCAGGGGAAGGTTCCCTGAACACCGCCTTGGGGATCTCTGTACCGGGCGGGGGCGATGGTTTCCTCTCTGGTCTTACTGGGGCCTGTGCTTCTCTCATGGGTATAGATTTTCTAGCCGCTTTCTCGTCTTTCTTCGTGTTCTTTTCCATTCCTTTGGCCGGCGCTGCTTCATCTTCGTCGATGTCCATCACGATACGTGAATCGAATTTGGCTTTCTTAATGACTGGGGCATCATCGTCCCCTTCCTCATCCCCGAAGCTGAGAAGCTTCTTCCCAGCCTTAGGTTTCTTTTTCTTGGCCTTTTCCTTATCGGTAGTAGAGGCCTTGTCAACTCGTTTGGCTACTCTTTCGGTCTTCTTCATATCGTCGAATGGATTGACCAGAATCTCCACACTTGTAATCCTTATTGCGTAAAGAGGCCGTTCGGTACCTTCGGCAACTTCAGCTTCCCCCATCCGTGACAGGTTATAAATTGTATCGCCCACTATCCTCCCAAAAACCGTGTTCTTGTTATTCAACTCCTCAGCCTTGTCCAGGGTGAAGAAGAATTGACTGCCATTGCTATCCGGCTTCCCTTCATTGGCCATGCCCAGTAGACCTCTACGATTGAACTTCAGTCGCGAATGGAACTCGTCCTTGAAGTTGACACCAGTAGGTCCTGCATTCTTCCCCCGACGCTGATCCATCGGCCACGGATCCAAATCACCACTGTATGCGCCGCCATCGTAGATAGATTCGCCTCCATTACCGGTGCCGGTGGGATCGCCGCCCTGGATAATGAAACCGGGAACAAGACGGTGGAATATGGTGTTGTCGTAATAGCCATCTAAACAGTGTTGTAGGAAATTGCGCGAGGTGAGCGGGGTCTGCTTCGCGAATAGTTCGACGGATAGTTCTCCTTGGGTTGTGTGTAGGATCAGCGACGCGGTGGGCTGCGGTTCGAGGTTGTAGATAGCTGACATGTTGCCGTGTCTACGTAGGAAGCTCGCTAATCAAACAAAACGTTGTTAGCCAGTGCTAGTTAGAACAAAGCATGGATGATAGGAGATAACCTTAATGAGAAAAAAGGGGTTTAAAGCATAGAAGAAGAACAAACCTGGTTAGTTAAGAGACCTGAAGCTTCTCAAGGAAGCACTTTGGGTAAGTTGGAGATAACTTGAAGCTCTGTCTAAATGTCGGAACAGAAAGATGCGACGAGCAACCAATAGTGGGCCATTGCTCAGTACATAGGTACTACCTAACCTAATGTATAGGTAGTGTAAGTTCAAAAACAGCTGCTGCACGGACTACATTTGTCTACTAGTGTACTAGCTCGAAAGATCCTGGGTTACGAAAATATTAGGTACCCAAGTACCTTACGTACACACATAAAAAGCATGTATGTATATACATAGAATACTGCATGTATGTACATAATATGTATGTAAGTAGCTTCAATGACAAGGGCTAGCAGATAATAAGGTAGAGAGTACTTGAAGCTTGTGCGAGAGCAGCATGTGCTACAAAGTAGTAGGTTCATTTTCGGGTATGCAAAGTGTGGCCCGCTTTCGCCTTACGGTCATTGTGCAGGGTCTTGATTCGCCTCAAAATCTTTTAGCTTGGCGCAAACTTGAGATGCTAATGCCGAAGTCAAATCTCAACTGTCTATCTTAAATGCATACCTTTTATACCTTTTAAGTACTATTTCTTACGATTCTTCTTGTTTCTTTTCGGTGGGAAACGGAAGAGAAGAAAGACAGGGGAGAGGCAAAAAAAAAAGAGTCATTCCCCTTAGAAAGACCCAAAATCGAACCATACCTATGCTCACTCTCCTCGATGAGCTCTTTTCCCAAAAGACTGTCGAATAGTCTTAGTTGACGATCTGCGGGGATAGACTTGATTTCAATATTATTATTATTATTATTATTATTATTTGTTCCCCTGAAATAAGCGCGAAGGTAGCCAGTCTGCTAATCATGTCGCCGACTGAGCAAAACCCCAACCTGCCACCTTCCCAGGCGACAGAGGCAGTCCTGGTTCCGTCGGATGAACTGCCCGAGGGAGCGCAGAAGGTCGAGGAGATCGACTTCAATGCATTCAAGGGTAAGCCGATTACCGTGGACGATGTGCTGCAGGGCATGAAACACATGGGCTTCCAGGCCTCTTCTATGGGTGAGGCCGTAAGAATCATCAATGAAATGGTTAGCAGATGAAAGCATGAGGATTGTTGAGACCAAGAACTAATAGAGAAACAAGAGAGCATGGAGAGACCCGGAGACAGGGGCCAGGACGACGATTTTCCTTGGGTACACTTCTAACATGATATCATCCGGTCTGCGAGGCATCTTCCGATATCTTGTGCAGAACAATCATGTCTCGTGCATTGTAACCACGGCCGGAGGTATAGAAGAGGATTTCATCAAATGTCTCGGTGACACTTACATGTCCTCCTTTTCTGCCAAAGGTGCCGAGCTGAGGGCAAGAGGGCTGAATCGGATCGGGAATCTCATGGTTCCTAATGCGAATTACTGTGCCTTCGAAGATTGGGTTGTGCCCATCTTGGACAAGATGCTAGAAGAACAGGAGGCAAGCAAGGGAACTGAAGAAGAGGTCAACTGGACTCCATCGAAGGTCATCCACCGACTAGGAAAGGAGATCAACAACGAAAGCTCCGTATACTACTGGGCGTACAAGAACAATATCCCCGTTTTCTGCCCTGCTTTGACCGACGGAAGTCTGGGGGACATGCTATACTTCCACACTTTCAAGGCATCTCCGCGACAGTTGAAGATCGATATAGTGGAAGATATTCGGCGGGTGAACACGATCGCGGTGCGGGCCAAACGTGCTGGGATGATTATCTTGGGCGGCGGAGTCGTCAAGCATCACATTGCGAATGCCTGCTTGATGAGAAATGGAGCCGACTACGCAGTGTATATAAATACGGCGCAAGAATTCGATGGCAGCGATGCTGGAGCTCGTCCAGACGAGGCCATCTCTTGGGGCAAGATCAAGCCAGGAGCTGATCACGTCAAGGTAACGTTGAGCATACCGTACCCATGATAATTCAATTTTCCCTTGGGCTAACATATAGTTCAGGTCTATCTCGAAGCTTCTGCATGTTTCCCCTTCATTGTAGCAAGCACTTTTGCCAAAGATGCATAATCTAAGCTGGCGCTAAAATAAAAAGAGAAAAGTTTCATGTTACATTTGATATTTTGCTTCCAGCTATAATGTCTCTGCAGTGCTAGTTGTCTATTTCCTTTCTTTACCTTTTAGACTTTTTTTTCGGTGGGATTTGTGAGAGAGAAAAATAAAAAAGGTAAATAATAATCTAAAAGAGTAATAATCTAAAAGAGGGGGTAAAGAGAAACTCTACCTCAAAACGTGAGAATCTTAATAGTAACAACTCCGAGCCACCTGTAAGACTTTGCAGTCTGGCGGGAATAATACTCAACAAGGTTTGGAATAAGTTGTAGGCTTGAAATCTTATACAGCCAGCAGTGTCACCAAAGTTCCCTCTCACTATGTCACAAGGTCCTAAATGGCAGGTACTTGGGTAAATAAATTAGGTTAGGTAGTACCTAGTTTGGTTTTATTTTCATTTTTCCATTTTTAAAATAAACTTTCACAACAATTTGGCTTAAATATAGCTTAAATGCGAGCTCTACTGCAGCCATGTGACTTGCCTGGAGGGCCCCTCTTTACATTTAAATGGTTCTGTGTATTACCCTTTTCCCTTCTCAGCGTGAAGAACAAGGTGCTGAAAGCACAGAAATATTGTTTGTTTGTCACTAAAACGGGAGGGTCACAAGGTTTTAAGCAACCGAAGTAGTCGCCCACTATCTACTAACAAGCTTGCAAGCCTAGAGAGAGTTCTCTCTTTACTCGGTAAACAAGCTTGCTATATCAACGAATGCGCACCAACAAGCTGCACCCAGATTACATAAAGCAGCAGGACAATAGGGATTATATCAATACTGTCCTGGTATTAACATCAAGTTGTTCTAACAAGCAGGAGACCACGGACACACCTCTCTAAGATTAATTCTTTTCTTCTTCTTCTTTTTTTCTTTTTTACATTCTCCTCTTTTTTTATCCTCCAGAGAGATTGAATTCTCCCCTAGGCTACTGCACAGCAACGCCGGGCAGGACAAAGCCGCAGGGAAGAACGAATTCTCATGACCAACTTTGTTCATAACTAGGTTAGATACTTAGTGAACGTGTGAATTCATGTTATTCTATTCATTATGGATGGTTTATTATTTATGCTCGGTACCGGCACCGAGCTAGACAGCAATCACAAGTCTGGACATCATATCGCTAGACCCAACTACCCTCTGAATATATCAACACCATCCTCACCAACACCTTCCCTGGATCACAACTCCTCATCGTCGCCTACAGACACGTGTGAGGTGCACTTTGAAGCTCAAATATCACCACAATGCTCTGCCCACAAACACAAGGCCGTTCTTTCACCGACACTACAGGAGAAATTATCAAACTCGCTACTCAAGGATGGGAGTCAAGACCTCGACATTAACGCAGCTGCAGACAGTCTCCTTTCCCTACAATACGCATCTTGGGGGGCTGACAGAAGTCCTTACAAATCATCTACGAAGCAATCTCCCACTTCTCAAGCATACAAAGGCTCTGTAGGTCACCAGACTCATTCCGTACGGAGCTATTTCTCATCACTACCAGACAGTTCACTGCGCCATAACAGCCCGTAAGTTAACCTTCAACTTGTCCCACCCATCCTATAAGCCATGGTAACACCATTTGCCTCCATGACTACCATCACATGAGTTATATCAAGACCGGGTTTTTTTTTTGTCCAGGAGCTACCGCAAAAATAGTACTTTCCTAGACAACAATCTTAGTCTTACACTTCCGAAGCAGGCACTGTTGAACTCATTTGCTTCTCATATAATACGAAGTGAAAGAACTACCCCCTACACTACATCATTTATCTTCAGGTTGTCAGGCATTTTATGTCTCCCTATCCAGTTTTTTTATTCTACTTTCTTCGAACAGTTACTCAGTTTTCTTTCTTGAAGGTCGCCTAATAAGGAACATTCATATGACTCGGACGAAACTGTGACCCAAGACGAAAAATCAAGTAAATCTACTGTGAGGTTTCATAGCAAACAACACCAACAACGCCGTTTTCAGCCTTATAAAGAACTGACTCCTACACGACGGTCGATACGTATACATATTAACCAAGAGGCCAAAAATCTTGAGTCAAACATGTGTTCTGACAACAACAACAAAGACAACAATACGTCGCAGGCTTCCAAGTCGAAAAGCAAAGACGATGCTGCCTGGAATGCTAGCAAGGAGCAGGCGTTAAGGGAGCAGGCATTAAGAAATCTCGAGGCTATGGCGGGCGGTCCAGCTAAATCTGACAGCAAGGAGGACGAGGCAGATTACCTTAATAGGATCACAGAAGCATGGCTCACGAGGCAGGCTCAAAAGCCCTGGCCACAACTCGAACAAGGCCAGAAGTTTATTAAGAATATGTCAAAGGATCTATTCGAGTATCCCAGGCAGAGCAGAGAGACTAAGGAGACTTCTCACACTCACACGGGAACGGTGTCCGAAGCCATGCTTAGGAGCCAGCCCAACCGAGACGTACCACCGCTTGCGAAGCCTCGTGCTAAGAAGACGTCCCGGAGTGCAGGTTCAAAGGCAAATGCGACCGGGAAGAGAAAGCCGAGTCCTAAGAAATCGGGGGTGAGCTCCCCGGAGGAAGGCCCGTTCTCCCAGACGGCCGCGGAACCTGGCGATGGTGATGGCGAGGCAGGGACAGCGGCAGTGCCATCTCAACAGGCGGATGCTACGCCGGCTAAGAAGAAGAGACGGACGTCGGCGGATAACCTCGCCTCGGACCTCGGAGAGAAGTGGAAGGCTCACGTTGACGAACACGGACACCGGCCGACTAGAAATGCCGCTAAGAAGCCCTGATGTCGTCGGGCTGGCCTGGGAGTTGTGAAGTTAGAGGGGAAGGATGAACAGGCCGAGGGGAATAATATATGGGGGCTTGGATGGGGAAAAAAAAGGCGAGGAAAATGGGAGGGAGGCGTTCGAAGGCTGCATTAGACTGCTGCCCGGTAGAAATATCCCACATTTGCTCATTCTCGGATCTGAGGAGTCATCATCACCAGGGCAGATCTAGCGTATTTGTATTCGTTTCTTTTCTTTTCTTCTTATTTATTGTCCGTTAATTATGATACAGCTTCTTATCCGGATGCTATCCGAGACATGGCTAGTGACCATGGACTACTGTCTCGAATAAGATAGTTCGCAATACTAGTCGAGCGGCTACGAGTTAGATTTAGCCTTAAGGCTTTGGCTAGGGAATAAATCTGTTCTATTTTCTGACTGGTGGCGTGATCGCATTGTACTTACCTCTCATGCACGTCTATGTTTATACCATTTGTGGCCTAGATAACCTACTGAAGTATCGAGGTCAGTTGGGTAGTAAGATGTAGAAATACATTACCAGTCACCCAGGATAGGTCTTGCATTTTCTTTTTGGCCGTGAAACATGACCACGAGGACAGTGGAACACTTTGTTGGTATTGTGGAAGAAATCACGTGCTTGGCTAGCTTGGTGTAGTTAAGTTTCTCCTTATTTTAGTAACTATTGAGATATTGATCATGTGCGTATGTGTAATGCAGATGCGTTCAAAGGTTGTACAATATAAGTCGGTGCGGTGGCGTGTATATTGTGTAATATGTGCATGCGTGAGTTATCATTTATACTGGTATAAAAAACTATGTGAGGATAACTTATCAAAAATTGAATTTGGGGAAAAAAAAAAGAAAAAAAAAGGAAGGGTCTTCTCTTTTTTAATATGCATGACGGACAGATAAACACGGTAAGGTCTTGCCAATATTAAGCGAGAAAAAAAGACGTACATCGGGTCTTGCCAGGGGACCCCACACAACTTTCCATCTTCTTCAGGCCAAACCTCCAAACTTATTCTTCAAACGAGCTCAAATAAGGTTAGCGTACCAGCTGTCAGCCGGGCTACGGGGTGAGTACCAGGTAGGTATGTAGTATGTATGTATGTAGTGTACGTACTAATCTGCAAGTCCCTACCAATGTACATAGGAGGCCAGGTACCGAGATGCAATGTACTAACTCAGGTACTATGTAGTTTCTGAGGAATGTGAAGTTAACATATTTTTTTAGTCAGAGTTAAAGGATGGTTTACCTGATAACTTTAATACCTGCTCCCTAATAAGGCATATACATATGAGGAGAATTCCTTCCGATGATATAGGTTGCCTATTGCTTGTACGGGAAGTCGGTATGTAGGCTACCTCTCGGGTCACCTAAGCACATTTTTCAATAATCTGATCATTGGTTCATGAATACAAACCGCCATTAAAAGCCCGTGCATCTACCCTACCTACTATGTACATATGTACTTAGATACTACCTACATTAGTATGTATACATATCATTTTGCCTTTTATACTAAAGAATTCTGAAAAAAAGGAAAGAAAAGCTTCCTGTTAATAAGCATTTAACTTAATAATGAAAGGGGAAAAAAAAAACTAATCTAATAGGTTGGGTTATGACTCTTTCTCTCTTCTCGAATTTGCCTCCTCCCGAGCCATCATAGAAAAACAAATTGAAGAAGGAAAAAAAATAAGCTCGGGTTGTTTTTGCTACGCTACACCAGTAAAAATGGAGTATCGGGGGGCAAGAGACAGGGGTCTCGGGCTGAAGGGATTTCTTGTAACCTATGCATGTAGGAACAGTGGACTGTACGTACCACAGGCAAGCAAGGTAGGCAAGCATTATAGGCAGGCTAGGCCGATCCAAGCGTTATCATCTTTCGATGATCCTAGCGTGTTTCTGGGTGGTTTTCTGGGTGGTTTATTCTAATGGGACACGGCGCTAGTCCGTCTTGGTGTTAGCCGCAGGTGAAAGTGTTGTTTTCAAGATCTCCATCTCCAATTTCAGCCTCTGCAAGCGCAGACACCAATTCCATCTTCTCTCTTTTTTTCCCCTTCTCTAGTTTTGTACTGTACATTCATTCATTCATTAACATTTTCCATTTGCACGCCCACCATTTTCAATCTGCTGATTTGTACATGTTTAACTTGAAGCCGTCGCGTTTAAATATAACGTGACTATTAAGATTCAAATACTTGTACTTCGCGAATACGCACGAGCACGTATCGCCCCCAAGAGAGAAACCAAAGAGAGAGGGGCTCACCACCATTAAACTTGCTCGTCGTGTTTTTTATTTTCTTGTCTCGTCTTACGATCCACCCGATTTATCTTGCTCAAACTCAACATCATCCAACGCCTTCACTGCCACATTCTCGAGCAGAATCTTAACTCCATGAGAGCATAAACTCCCCAACTCTGATAACCAGCGGGCCCACATTGACCCGGCTGCCATGTAAGCTGAACAACCAAATCCCTAAGTAATATATCAATACTCGCCATTCCCGCATCCCTGCTCTGCCATGGTCTGTCTTGGTGTCTGTAGAGAACCATGGGGAACCATGGGATATGAAGATATCTCCGATATTCTATGTCACAGGAGTCTCTCTATAACCGTACCAGACGCAACCATTATCGTCCCCCGGGGCAGCGCGCTCGCTACCTGTCTCCATCCCGTCAGCAGACCAGTACTCATCAGTTTCTTCCATCTAGGGCTTCCCGCTACACCGGGTCTCGATATGATGGTGACTCGCGCCGTTCCAGATCTCGGGATCGTTCGCCTGATAGGAGATCGCTCTATAGTGATGGCGGCCCTCGGCGTTCCTCGGCAGAGTCGAGGGCGAACAGTTCTGCCTTCCAGGCAAATCGGGATTCCTTTCGCGACACCCTCCCACGAGACACCCCGCGCGGCCCGAAGGCTCTTCTTGACCCTCCCAGTGGACCTAGAGGAGGAGGGTATTCTGGCGATTTCCGAGGTAGGGGCCGTGGAAGGGCTAGAGCCTGGCGGGACGATAGTCGAGACCGTGGACGCGATCGCGATATCGATTTCAGGGACCGGAGAGACACGTCCTACCGGGACGAGCGTAGCCGAGAACGCGACCGTGGGGACTGGCGGGACCGTGACAGAGACAGCTTTCGAGGTCGGCGTCCCTCGCCTCGTGCGCGGTCACCGCCGGGAAGAGATTTTCGCGATTCCAGAGATTTGCGAGATGGCTTAGGTGTCGATGCTGATCGAGCTAGGCGTGGATCGAGAGATGGTCCACTTTCCGCAGGTTCTTCTTCTTCCGACCCACCCTTCGGACACTCTTCGTATCGAGGTGGCTATAGCAATCGAGGTCGTGGTGGACGAGGCCGTGGAGGAGGAGACTGGGATAATAGACCACGCGGACGAGCGGCATTTTACGATGACCGGGATAGGTACGGTACCTTTCGGTCCCGCTCTCAGGAAGGGCGATTCCGGGATAGAGAAGACCGTGACCGAGAGCCCCGTTATCTCGATCCCGACTTGCGCCCGCATCCCCGCGACGATCGTGATGCCCGGGATCGCGAAGTCCGACCCAAGATTGATAGGACATCGCACGAACCCCCGCAAGCTGCTAAGGATGTGTCGCCTCCTCCAGTTGCTCCCGCTGCCCCATCTTTCGGCTCGGTACCGAATAGGACGACTACTTCGGCCGATATTGGATCAGCTACTGGCAAGGCACCACCGACAGGCCCACGGGCTTTGAAGGAAGACCGACCGGCTCCCATTGTTGCTCCTCCGAGCGTTGTAGATACGAGGGCGCCACCGACGGGGCCTTCTAAATCGTCTTTTGTGGAACGGAGCCCACCTATCCCTTCGGGCCCACGATCTACCCGTTCTGGGCCATCAAGCAAGCAGTGGATCAACCCCAATTTGAAGAATCGTGTTCCCGAATCGCCCAAGCTTGGAAGGTCTCAAAGTTTTGCCCAGGCTCGGCCGGCTGGATTCCGCCCGGAGGGTAGTCACCCTGATCAACAGGGAGATGCTGCTAATCAGCGGCCGCGCAGTAGTGATGCCAAGGCGGATTCTCAGGTGGCCACAGCAGATGATCAGCTTCGCGATCTTCACCTCAAGGAGTCGAGCGAAGAGGCCTATAAGTATGACCGGAGACCACAATCAGCCGGCTCATCCTTAGATCGGGACTATAGAATGAAAGACGCACCTGACTCTGCGAAAACCGATGATGGGGCGGCCGGAACGATTGATCACTCTGTAGCGGATGATTCTGTTGCTGACAAGGATGCCCCAGTTCCCGAAGAAACAAAGGCTAGGCCAAACCGGCGGCCCACGCTCAAGATGCCAATTATACATGTTTCATTGCCCAACAAACAGGTTAAGCAGCCAATCATAGATCAGTCCTCTGAATCAGATGACGAGGAGGTTGGAGATTTTATCGAATCCGGACTGGCTGATGTAGAGGCTAAGCTGAAGCAGTATGAGGGGACCGATGATATAGTCCCGATGGACGCCATCATACGGCACGCTATGGTTTGTGTTGAAGCTCTTGGAAAAGTGGTGACTGAACCCGAAGGCCTGGTAGATATGGCGGGACCCATTCCAGAAGACGCTGTCATTCCTGGCAAAACACCCACGAAACCTGATGTTCCTGTCAAAGAAGCGACTGTGGCCGATGAAGTCGTAGTTGAAAAGGAGAATATGCAGGTGGATGTTAAACCGGCGCACAAGGAAAAGACGCCTTCTCTTGTTGTCGAGCCAACCCCCGCCGAGTCGACGACACTGAAAGCAGAGCTTCCTCAGCCATCCATTGAGCAGGACATAGATATGCCAGCACCTCATGAACCCGTAGTAGATGAGAAGAAACCTCGTAGTGAGGATGATGACGTACGAATGGAAGATGTAGAGGAGAGTCGACCTGTTTCCGAAGTCCCTCCACCACCGATACCACCCGTGCCCGCTTCTCGTCGCCAGTCCCTTTTCCCACCATTCGAGGACGTGCAAATTCAATCGAGGGGGGGAAGCAAGAGAGGTTCGAGCACACCGTCTCCGCAAGAGGACGAAGACGAGACAGATGTCGAAGATATTGACCTGCAGAGTATCGAGGTTGTCCGTGAGCACATGGTTACGCCGCCGATCGATAGCTTGCCATACTTCGACGAAAAACCTTGGGATAAAGATTATGCTTTCATTCAGTCTATGAACGCCCCACATCTAAGCCTGGATCATTTTATTTTAAAAAGGTTTAAAGAGGAAGCATGCGAACGATTAGTAAAGGAAGATCGGCTTAGGCAGGAGTATGATGCGCACTACGCCGCATACCTCCGATTTACCAGGTCGGACGATCCAGTCGCCGTCAAAAGTCGCGAAAAATTCGATTACGCTTCTGGTATCACTGAGGGGAGTAGTCAGAAACCTGGTTTCAATGCAGATCAGCCTAAGCAGGAATCGACTAGACGTAGTAGATATGCATCCGAACGCGATCTCGAAAGAATACTGGAAGAGTCCCGGCGGGTTGAAGATGAAAAGCGGGAGCGTCAACTGCGAGCGGAGCAGGAAAAGTACAGGACTGATACCAAAGAGGCCGTTATACCTTGTCAATATCTAACACCAGAGGATATTGATAACGATTTCTATAACGATACGACGGGCTATATCAATGCAGAGAAGACTGTGGCTGCCTGGCAGGTCTTACCCCCTGTGGCGAATTTCACTGAAGAAGAGACGGCAATATTCGAAAAGGCATACTTAGAGTTCCCCAAGCAGTGGGGCCGTGTATCCGAGCCGCTCTTGGAAAGAGACTTTGGAACGGCGATCCAGTTTTATTACCTCAAGAAAGAGAAGAGCGAACTTAATCTCAAAGAGAAACTTAAAAAGCAGCCTAGGAGGCGCAAGAAGGGCGGCAGGGGAAAGCAACGGTCTAGCGCTCTCGTGTCTGAGCTTGGGAATGGGGATAATGAAACCGAAGAAACGCAGGAGACCGGTGAGAACGGCGAAAGGCGCCGTCCTCGTCGTGCGGCTGCACCTACGTTCAATTCGGAAGCTACCCCCGCTACAGATGGCGAAAGCGGGACGCCAGCCGGTACTCCGGGTCGTAGGGGAGGTGGTTCCAGGGGTGATGGATCCGAGAAACCGGAACGCAAGCCAAGGGGCCGTAGGGCGGCCAAGGATAAGGAGCCGAAACAGCCCAGAGTCAACCAGACTCTGGCGGCAGCACCCCCTCCCCCTGGAGCTAAGGGTAACCGTTCGCGATCTAGTTCTAGAGTGCAGGGCCCAGACTGGATAGCCCAACAAGCACAAAACGATACTCCACGTGTTCAGCCTCAGTATGAACTGGCCCCTAATACCGCGCCAGTCCCACCCGTCGCGATGCAAGCAACGTTCCAACCTACCCAACCGTTGATGACTCCCGAGAGAGGACCTCCACCAGCTCCTCTATCAGAGGTGATGGCGCCACCTCCCTTGCGCCCAGAACCTCCCCCCCAGCCGACCATGTCTATGCTCGATATGGGCCAGTCGCCGCTTTCGGACCGGAAGTCCAACACGCAAGCGTCAAGTTATTGGAGCGTACCCGAAACAACCGATTTTCCTTCGTTGCTTCGATCTTTTGGTAGTGATTGGGCTGCTATTGCAGGGCACATGCGTACTAAAACTGCGGTTATGGTAAGTACTTGAATTGAAGGAGTATTTGGTAATATTTGAATTTCCAGCTAATTTGTATAGGTTAAAAATTATTATTCTCGGAGAAAGGATACAAATGACTGGGAGGCGATTGTACAGGAGGCAGATAGCAGGAAAGCTCGAGGGGAGAAGAGACCTCCGCCTCCTATGCCTAGCTCCGGTGTCAAGAAACGTTACGATGCGTCTGTCAGCCGGCCGCTCGCCGCCGCTGACACGATAATGGACGATGCTCCTCCAACAAAACTAGAGCATCCTTCTACGCCACAGGCGATGACTGGCCGGTTTAATGTTCCAATCGCCGCCCAGCCGCAGCCTCCTGTCGTACAATCCCCCTTCGTCCAGACACCACAACCTTCCCCACTTGTACAAGCCCATGCGACATCTCAACCAGGAGCTCAGCCTCTTGCCCAAGCAGTCACACAAACAATGTCACCGAGTACCCGGCCATTGAGAGCACCGCTTCCATTTTCTGATCGGGAACGGGCGGACATCATTCAGCAACCAGGCCGTACCCCATTGGTGCAGAAGCCTACTCCACCGGCACCTCCGCCAATTTCTGAGCCGCCAATGAGACATCCCCTGCCCGTAGCATTTATGGACTCCCAGGCTGAACGGCCGAAGCCCGAGCCTAAACCTCAGAGAGAGCCTGCTAGGCACCAAGAACGACCGATCACACGAGTAAAGCAGGAACCTGATCTTGTACCGCAACATCATCAACATGAACTCTTCGCTGCGCAGCCGCCCCCAGGCCACCGCATGACAAACTCGAGAACAGACATACCGCTTTCTCGGCCTCCAGAGCCTCCTCGCGCGGTCGCACCGGCTCCACAAGCACCCTTTGCGGCTGTCTTGCAGCAGCAGCAGCCTAATAGAGGTCTGCTGAGCGAAAATCATCCGTCACCACCTGCCCCCCGGCCATTGTCGAACTTGTCGAATCTATCACGACCAATGTCCGGTGCCAGTGGCGGCGCAGAGCCGTATAGCACTCCGCCAGCGCAGCGTACCCCTCCAGCGGTTGCTCCACCTCCATCTCGGCCGCCTGAGCGCAAGACATCTAACTTGATGGCACTTCTGAATGATGATCCACCACCTCCCCCCAAGAGAGTAATAGAGGTACCTGCAGCCGTCAAGCCAGCATCAACCCCGCCACCTCAGTCCAATCCCTCACGCCCTCCCCCACCACCGCCTCCACCCTCTCATGTGCGCCGTGAGCAAACTATGTCCGAAGCCCAAGCCTACGACTACAGGCGCAACCCACCTCCGCCAGCACCGTCTTCAATGCCCTCGTTGAAACCGTATGCGGCAGCGTCGCCCCAGACCCAGCCGATGGGCACACCTAGACACATGCCCATGGAGAGTGTTTCTGAACGGGAGTATTACGGTCGGGGACGACCGTACTCAACGGTAGCACACCAACCTCCCGCGGCCAGCTCGCCTCAGAGCGCCCATACTAGCCATCACTATCCACCTCCAAGTCAACCGGCACAGATGCAATATCAGCAGCCTCAAGCGCCATATCCCTACGGCGCTCAGGTCCAGCCACAGCAACCAAGCGTTGCGTCGCCCCCGCCTCAATACCCAGGCCACCCCTCTGCTCCTCGAGGTCATGAGCCTCCTCCATCTAGCCGTGACACTGGCTGGCCTGGTATCCATCAAGGTCATGGACTCCCACCGCAACATCAACAGCCACAGCAGCCCCAACCTGCCTGGGCATCGCAACCACCGCAGCCACCCAAGTCAACACAACCACCGCCGACACAGTCGGCCTGGGCTGCTCAACATGCCCCTACCCCTAAACCACCACCGCCGCCCTCTGCTAGTTCTGTTCCTCCTCAGCCTTCGTGGGCTACAGCACCTCCACCTCCACGAGGACATGACCCTATGGCACTTCGTGATGTCCGTGACTTGTACCCACAGCACAGGATGCAGACATTACAAGCTCCCTATGCTCCTTCTCCCAGAGCTCCCGAGCCACCTCCACCACAACCTCCAGCAGGATACCCCCGTTACAGCACACCCGTACCTGGACGAGATCCCCGTGAACCAGGACCGCCTAGGAGCTACACACCGGTCAGCGCGTATGAAAGGGTCTACCAACCCTCTCACGATATTAGAGAGGCACATAGAGAGGCACATCTACGGGAGCAGCAGTCTATCCTACAGCAACAACAGCAACAGCAATTGAGGCAAGACAGACACCTCTACGAACGTCAGCACGAACGGCCGCCGCCTGATAGATATGGGAGGTAGGAGCACCCGTATCAGTGGTCGCCGGCGTCTATACCCGGTGAGGAGTGTATCATAGTAGATGGAGACCCAAGCCTTTCGCGGCCTCATCCGGGTCCTGTACAATATCATGGCGATCCTGGCGGCTGGACAGACGCCTCGTGGTATACTTGAGTTTACATAACACGACAAGAATAAAAATTGACGAGTCGTTTACGTCTCTCTATAGAGAAGATAGACCGATGTGATAAATGGGACCTGGGTAATTGGCATTGGCATCGGTATGCATGTACAGAAAAGGCAAGCGTATATTTGTCTTTTGTCCTTCCCCCCTTTTTTTCTTTACGAAGCTATTTTTTCTCTCTCTGTCTCTTGAAGCATTGCCACTGTCCTCATTGATGTTAGTAAGGAATGGAAAATAGGAGATCGCATTCTTGCATGTTGTTTGAGTCAAGTAAATTAGGAGAAAAGAGAACAGGGAAAGCAGGGGGGAAATGAGAGGGGGGAGAAAAGAAAATGAGCGATTTTGCTACTTGTAGTGTTTTTGTTTCTTCGTAAAGAGAATTATGTTAAGTAATAATGACTTTCTTTTTATTTTTATTTTATTTTTTATTTTTGGAACTTTCGACGTAAAAATGTAGAGATGGGACTGGTTTATGTGATGCGGAGTGTAATAGGAGATAGGAGATGAGAGGGGCTGAGGTTGTTAAATGGATAAAAGCAGAGCGGGTGGGCGTATATGGTATAAGAGGATGGAGGAGGGGTTAATTACCTAGATACGGATATTTTATTTTATATATAATGGGGATGGTGGATAAGGTAGCTTTGGCTCGGTGTTTTCGTATGTAGGTCATGTTCTTGCTACTTTCATGTTAGTTTGAGGTTGAGAAGTTTGGTATGAAATGGGAAAGGAAAAGATTGCTAAGATGTAAATGACTAGACGCAGGGGAATAGTGTGTTATAATTCTAATTTAGAGTTCTTGAAGAAGAATGTGTTAAGTGTAAGGGCGAGTCAGTATTATTTTGTGGGTTGATGGTTGAGAGAGCGGGTAGGTGGATGGGTTTAACACATGTGAGGATGAGGGGGCTAACAGGAAAAGGGAGAACTGATTGGCTTTATATACACCTTGAATTACAATGAGCTGAATTGAGTTGGTGATTTTTTTTTTCTTCTTTTGTTTGGGGACAGAAAATAAAGGAAAGGGGTTAGGGTTGGAGTGTTTTGTAGGGGCTGCTTGGTGTGGGAGATGCAAAATATGTTCATGCCAATGGAGAAGATGGGAACATCAATAAAGACGAGTTTAGTAGTTTTTCCCCTTCTAAGATTATGCCACTGTCACTAAGTCCGAGTTACTGGGTTTTTTTTTAAGGAAAGCTGTGATTGGAAAGGTCCTGCATTGCCTTTGTCTGCAACCAGACGAAAAACGTGCGTCGACGTTTAAACTAGGTAAGGTACCTAGGTACTTCACATAGTCTATTAAGTGGATTCTGTATAGTCGACGACATCCAATATTGTTTGTGTACTGGCCCCACATTTATAGTCGACGACAACAGTATACAACACTATTTCCTCTTGTAAGAGAAAAGACATACCTGCACCCGCCCTTTTCGTAATTTAAACAGAGAGGGTCACATTTTGCGTAGCTGCCTCTTAAATGTCCATTCTACTTTCACATGTACTTTGTAGATAGATACTTAGTTACATTCATGAACTTACGGCCTGTGCTCCATACGAAATCCGCACTAGTTGTATAGTAACACGGATCCTTTCGTCCAATCAGAGCAGATTGTATAGTCGACAACTATAGACGACAACTATAGGCGACAACTATTTCCACATTCAACCACTTGACCAAAACAAGAGAAAACTTTCTAGATAATGAAACAAATAAACCCCTCGCAATACAAATGGAGGGGGGAGCAATCGATTGTACGAGGGGTAATAATATTTTTGATTTCATCCACTCAGGGGGCACGCATCAGTACTCGACAGTACCCACGATGAGTACTTTATGTTCCTAGAACCATTTTGATTTGTCTATGGAGGAAATAATTTCGTTTTCCCAGACAAACTATGCCCATACAATACAGTGTACACCCTCAGTTCTATTGTTAGGGGTTGTAGTGTACCAGTGACAATATATAAGGCTGCTCTACTGGAACCAAATGTGTCTAGTCCCAGATAACTCCCTACAATATGTTTTCCCATTAATCTTCGATGAAGAAGGAACTTGCGGAGAACATTACACTTCCCCTGCTTAGGAGAAAAACAATACAGAGAACAATAGGAACAATCATCTATTGTACGTACCCCTACCCTCCCTGACAATTCCCTGGGACAATACTGACAATACTCATTCCTTTTTTTCATAGGAAAACATTTATTGTTTTCTTTTCAACCCGCCAAACATCTGGTTTTTCCCTTACTACAAAAACCCAGCCCTCCTCCCACATTTTCTTCTCCAGCACATTCTTTTCCCTTTCCTACTTCTTCATTACCTTTTTTCATATTTTTCCACCATCATACTTGGTTTTCCTGCCCACTTCTAACATTGACTCTGCCCACAAGTCGTTGTTATACCTGATACACTGCCATTTTTTCAACCGTCTCTTGCCTCTCTCTTTACTGCTTCGGTTCACTACAACTTTACATACCAAGCATATATAGAATACACCAACTCCTACCTCTCTTCCATCTATTTTTTCCCCACAAGCATTACACCTACCTATCTTCCACATATTATTTTCCACAAGCATTACAATCTCTGCCATCAAGCTAGTCAGCATGGCAAAAAAGGAGCGGAAGATCGACGGCCAAAAGAGAGGCCATGGAAATCGGACTCGCCGCGCAGGACCGTTACCAACCCAAATTGCGACCGTTCGTAGGGGAAATCTCCCACCACAGCACGTCGTACGCCCTTGTGCCTTACCGGCGGGCTGGTCATCAAGTAAGTGAAATAATTTCCTAATGACACTATCTACATAACACATTTTCAATCAAGCCCACCCTTTCCCCTTTCCAAAAATTGTTCCTGATGCTATCTGGACCCCTATCATCTTGGTTCTTTGAACTAGGTGGTCATCACACGATCTCCTCTATCATAGCACTCCTTCCATCATAGTACATGTACACGATGTATAACAGCTGTGCTGGGGATTTTTTTCCCGAGCCATGGTAGAGTGTGAAAGATTTCCTTACACTCTTATATAATTTCATACTCTCACAGTCGTGTAATCGCTTGACGAAAAATATCTAACCTGGCATTTGCTTTCTCTTTTTCTAGTGAGCCGCTACCAGAGATCACTATACTGCCGTATCTGTAGACACCAATCCTCCAACTACAAGACCAGAGACCAGCACACAAGTGAGGTCCACATCGGCCACCGCTGCCACTACCCACTGGGCCCCTTGGGCGCCAGTGGGAGTGTGTGTGGGGCCGTGTTCCGATCGGAAGCTTCACTTCTCGATCACCTCAATGCTCATGTTCTTCCGCCTCGACCCATGCCAAACAACTCGCAGAGAGTGCAGTGCGGTTGGCCTCGTAGACTAGATTGCGTCAACGTAAACGGCTTTTCAATGCAACAAAATATGCTTCGACACGTTCGCAAACACCAAGCCACCGCCGCCCGAGCCGCTGGAGACATCGTCTTTGGAAACATCAACGACAGCAGCGACAGCAGCAGCAGCGAGAGTGACAGTGACGACGACATTCCATTCGATCCCCCCTCCCGAGCTCCCCGTGGCCCCAAGAGAGGTGGTGGTGGTCCTGGAGGCCCGCCTCCAGGGCCCATGCCCCAGCAGGTTGCCGCCTGCTAAAAGTGAGTACGCCCATATGCTTACTATCTAATGTTTTACTAACAAGTTATATATAGCCCGTCTGCTGCACTGCCCTCCCCCAACACACACACACACACATACACACACATAATGGCTGGGGTTTGGTCTACGATATAGTGCTTCCCAGTCGGTGCCGTTGCCTGTGCAGGATACATCGGTTAGGGGAGAACGCCGATACAGCCGTACAATATTCGCTTTCCGTCTTTCGATACTAAATACTGAACAGTATCTGATGTTTCCTTGCGGCTAGAATATGAAAATATGACGATGATTTCTCTTCTTTAAAAAAAAAACCCCCAAAAGTTCCCGTATTATAAAATTGCTCGACCAATCAAATCGCCTATTCTTAAAATATACACCCAAAGCAAAGATTGGAGACATGGAATTTCAAGCATGAGGTCTTGCCAACCATGCTAGTGGTGGCACACAGCATGAATAAGCCATGATCTTCCGACTTTACTCCTCAGTGTGTATTGCTGGCTGCTTGCCTGATTCTTCTCGCTTCGTAATGAAGTAGGCTGTTTCTTTATGTATGTTGTTGTCTTATTCAAAATAAGTTACCAACTTAGTGTATGGCTGACCAATTCTGCATCCATAGGGAGACTCCCGAACGAGATAATATCGAAGTATTTCGGCCATTGTCGATAATGGCCAACCAAAGGGTTCAGCTGCCGGTGATTCCGCGCTCGACCATAAGGCCTTCAGTGCCAGCGGGCGGAAACGTTCCTGCACCGCATCTACAATATAAGGCCGAGTGCCTGGCCGCTAAGAACGACCATGGTTGCTTCAAACCAGAATCCGGGCCTGCCATTACCTGCCGGAAGCGTGTCCGATGCATCCACTTCCAAAATATGATTCGACGATGGGGAGACCACCATCAGTCGCTTCAGATTATGTGAAGGGTTCCCAATCACTCATCTGCAATCCTCACTGGATGGTCGGTATAGTAAATGGGAAACAAAGTGCCTCTCCATCTACAAGGCTAATATCTTCTCTTCTCTGAAGATATTAGCCTTGAAAGTGACGATAAACAATTCTCGAGTCAATTCGGCTGCGTGCCATAATTTAAGACGACGCGGCGGTAGGCCCTACCCGATGCCATGCGTAAGCACATACGTCCTAACAATGAAAGCCTTATAATAGAGGAGCAAAGGCCGAGTGCCAGAGCCACGCCAGAGCGCTCGATGCGATACAAAAAGCAATATGAGCCTTTGCAATCCCCGTTACCCAACTCATCTTCGTCAATGGGCGGTATGCCTAGACGAGGCTCAACAGATCGAGAGCGGGGTGAGCAATACAGCCAAGATTGTCGGGCTGATTGCCTGAGTCGAAGCCGAGGAGCTCGAAGCAGCATATACCACTTGAGGGACAAGAAAACTGCTCATAGGTATAAGTTAAGGCACACCCGAAGCTAAAGAAAATCCCACCTGCAAGCCTACGAGACATAGAGACATTATGGGTATTTATTATAATTTCCCGCGCAACACTCAAGGAAATTTTCCCTTCATGCGGGGGCTTATAACTTCATATTTAATCAGCAGTGTTTCAACGCGAAAGGTTCTGCTTGAACTTTCCGTTGGGCGCTAAGGAACTCAAGATCCCGGAATAACATTTGGGATCAGTGAGAGCCGACAAGTAGATGGCCGGTATAAACTTGGATCATCACGTTGTTGTTGCGCGGGTAACTACAATAAATACCCATGATGCCTTCATGTCTTGTAGGCTTGCATGTGGGATCTCTTTAGCTTCGGGTGTGCCTTAACTTATACCCTTAAGCAGTCTTTTTGCCTCTTAAGTGGTATATACTGCCTTGTATCCCTTGGCGTTAATACTCCTAAAAGATATCCAAGAGAGCGCTACGGAAGTTATCTTCCGATAACGTCAGGCTTGTTGACATGATGCTATGCTTGGCCGGAGCCTCTTGTCTCGGGGTGGAGAGATTATTCGAGCCTGAAATCCTCGACAGTTTTGATGGCTCGGATAATTTTTCCACCCCAAGACAGAAAGCTACAGTTAAACGTAGCATAATGCCAACAAGCCCGGCGTTATCGGAAGATAACTCCCGTAGCGCTCTCTTGGAAAGTTCACAAGTGGCTCTGCCGCATTGATCGAGTATCAATAGGCATATAGTGCCATAACCCGCAGGACGGTTTCTCCACCTGCGATGCGTTGCGAGTATGTTTCTATGTCCCTCCCACCACCCCTTCAGCCCCATTCTCTCTCACTGAAGCTAACAGTTTCCTTTCCTCTGTATCTATAGTTAGACCAAGCTTATAGCATCCTATCTGACCCCTTGAAGCGCAAGCAGCATCATGCCGGCGCTCGGAGACGAGCAGGCTGCTGAAGTAAGAAGTTATCCCACCACAGAACCCGAATCGGACACTTTATACTAACATTCTACACAGTGCGTTTTCACGGGGTCCGAGGAGGGTCTAATATAAAACCATAAATATTCCTAAAAAAGGGGGACTAAGTTCTATACCAGGCGATAGCAAAACAGCATAATGTGCGATTCTTCCTAAATGGTTACTATGTATACCGTAATACATATAGTAACCATTTAGGAAGAGCCTCCCATCATAATACGCCCATATGGGTTCACTTGATGGCCCATTGGCTCTTCACCCCGTGCCCTCTCCAGAATAACTGGGCGCTTTGGTTCACAAAGCCTTCCAGCGCAACGTCGTACGACCACATATTGAGCAAACTCCAAGCTCTCGGCTGGGAGTTAAACTACGGCGACAGTGGCCGAGCCAACATGCTCTATTATGCGGTTCAGATAACCTCCAAGCAGCCAGGTTGGGTCCATTATTACCTACATAACGGTTTCCCTGTCTTTTCTTGGTACTTATACTGGTAAACTGGAGGGAAACGACTAGGAATTCCTGTAAGAAGAACAGGTGATGGGTTGTCGAGGGGGCTGTACACCGCCACGATCCCACACCGGGAAATTCTCGTTTTGTTTGTACGGTTATAAATTTTGGTTTGGTAGGAAGCGGAGGATCTCTTATGTCACGCGAAACTCTGGCTCTGCCTTTAGGTACTCCGGACGTCCTACGCACCCTAGATGCGCCTGATGGAATTCTAGCAAACTGCATGTGTCGACTCCTCAGTAAACAGTAACATGTAGTTAGATAGTTGCGTCCTCCGGACGTAAACGAAATCATCATCATTAGCATTCGTATCCTTTCTCTGAATATTCATATTTGGTTCGGCAGAAAGTCTTCTCAAGACCCAAAAGATAGTTCTCTCCATTTACCTATTCAGTCTTGAAGAATTCTCAGAGAAATGTTCTTTTAGGTTTTTATTTTTATTTTGCATATGAAATGGCTAATGAAGCAATCCTAAGAGCTGGAGTGATTCCTCTGCCAAGAGATGCGGCTCAAGCCTTTATATGCTATGTTGGTGTTGTATCAGTTCTCTCCAATCAGCCCGCTACATGAAATGGGGCTTACTAGCTATGTCAGAGTATTTGAGCTTGATTACTAGTTAGATGATGCAGGATTTCCAGTGCTTGGCAGGTATTCTGTTTCGACCGCAAAGAAGTAGGATCATGCCCACTCTCCCCCCTGATTCAATGCCAAGCCATGATCTGACCAGCCAAGGTATATAAGTACCGGGTCCTGCATATAAAAGTGGCTCGGGATCGTTTTCTCCGCCCAATGTCACGCCTGTAATGCTCTTCCTCCAATAAGGTCATTACCTCCCTAGTTTAGGGATCTTCACGTACAAGCAATATCGAGTCGGATTATTTAGCTAAAGAGGTCGAAGTCTATAGTTACGAGATGGCGATCAGCATACGGTGCTCGGATAAGTCAGGTGGTAACGAAATCGAGATTGTAAGAACCTCATCGCCTCAATGCTCGGATAACGTGTGTAGGTTAGTCTCTTAGCCATTAGAAATCTTTTTTCGTGGACATCTAGTTTTAGATTACAATCCATAGATACCTAGTTCTCTGTGCCCGAATCTCTGAGTTTCTTGGGCTCCCAACCAGCGAATCCTCCAGCAGATACTCGGGCCAAAGAAACTCAAAATGGTTCGACCGTATATCGCTATTGTCACTGCCATCAGCCCATTGTTGCTTGTCCATAGTCAGCACCTATTAGAAAGCGATGGCGATACAAGCTTAAAAGTGCCATCGACGCATGAATTGAAACTTTATCGGTATGCTGTATTATTGTTATTCTCTACAAAGTATTGTTAATTACCTAAACTGATAGAATTTTCTAGGGATGAGGGGGCAAATGTTAGAAAATCGAAAGCACTCTTGGGCGGCTGGCGAGTGAGACTAAACCCAGCTGGCCTCCGCGTAGTTGAGGACCCAGACTGGCCCGTGTGGACCGTGGAAACTGACACCAGCTCAACTTCAACAGTGATCAATGGCGTTACGTTAATGCTTTCAGTGCCAGGCGATGCAGTGTTGGATGGGTCGCGATACAAGCTCGTTCAGCAGGCGGCGGTGGCTGGCATGGGCGAAAAAATGGTTGGAGAAGGCATCACAGCTAATACCACAGATGGCACAGCCGTTACCCTTACCATAGCAGGATTGTCGCCAGGAAATCATTCGTTGTTAACTTATCACAATGCATGGGACAGCATTCCTTCAGCAGCTACCCTCTCTATATCTGTAGATGGGAAGACGGTTATTTCGGTACTTACCTATCAAGTTCCGGAAGTTTTAGTAAGAGCTAAAATATTCATGTCAATGGGTGCTGATGCATAGACAGAACCAAAACCAAACCATCCGCTTCAACAATTTGTGGGATTCCGGGTCTTCGTACATTGCCTTTTCGGTCAACTCAACTGACCAGGAAGTTAAAATTGTATACACACCGGACTCAGGGGGTGATCAGCGTGCCTTCGTCAACGGTTTCGAGTTCGACACGCCAAATATCGGTTCTCAAATTGGGTTCCCCTATCCACACCATCTTGACGAGCACATTGATCTTCAAGGAGCAACAAATGTGACTGCCGGTTGGAGAGCACCCAAGTCGGTGCGCTCGCCTACTTATAATGTGTTTTTGGGCACCACAAACACTACCTTAAATCTAGTTGCCACAAGAATCAATTCGACCTCGGTCATATTCTCGGGTAAGTTAAACTCTGTTCGGGATTCTGGTTAGTCCTAATCGTGATGTGGTATACTAGGACTCAACACGGATGACTTCTATTATTGGCGCGTCGATGTAGTCTCCGACAATACTACCTTTGTTGGTCGAGTATTTATGTTCCGAGTTGCCCATCTCGCATTCCCCGGAGCCGAAGGATGGGGGTAAGTGTTCTAACTAAGATACCCCTCTTTCTTCCAATAGCATTAATCTCATAAAAATACTAATGCTCAATGTCCAAGTCGATTTGCACGAGGCGGCCGTGGAGGTAAGGTCGTTAAAGTGACGAGTTTAGAGGATAGCACCGACGAGGGTACTCTCCGCTATGCCCTAACCGTAGCCACAGGCCCACGCACTGTCATCTTCGACGTCGGGGGTGTCATTACTACCACTTCGCGCATGACAGTAGACGACACGTACATCACGGTGGCAGGGCAGACAGCCCCTGGAAAGGGGATCGCTGTTCAAGGCTGGCCGATTGGTCTCAGCGGTGCTTCCGATGTCGTATTCCGCCACATACGCGTCCGACCGGGAAAGATTTCGGGCGAGACCATCGACGGTATGGGAATGGCGGGGTCTAATCACTGCATTTTCGACCATTGCTCTGTCGGGTGGACGATCGACGAGAGCTTTTCGTCGCGCGCCGCGCACAACATCACGCTGCAGCGATCCATGATCTCCGAGCCCCTTAATGTGGCCGGGCACAAGAACTATCCCAACGGCAGTGCCCATGGGTTTGCAGGTATGTTTTCTTTGCTGTTTTTCTAAGTTTCTGCGTTGTCGGAGAAGAGCTTGCTCATTGATCTCTAAAATAGCATCTATTGGCGGCGACGTGGGTTCGTTTCACCATAACTTGATCGCGCATGCCGAGGGGCGAAGCTGGTCGATGGCAGGCGGGCTCGATGACGCGGCTGCTTTTGCCGGACGTCTCGATATCCGGAACAACGTTGTGTACAATTTCGGCTCTCGGGTAACCGACGGCGGTGCTCATCAGGTCAACTTCGTGGGGAACTACTATAAGCCCGGCCCGGCTAGCAACCCAGACTACGACCTTAAGGCGCAGTATGAGGACCAGGCCGAGGGATCGCAAACGTATTATTGCGAGGGGAACTCTATGGTTGACGTGTTTAATGAAGTGAGCATGTTAACCCTTTCTTTTCCTACTGCGTATCATTCATTCTTCGCATCCCGTGCTCCGCCAATTTCTCGTCTAAGTACCTAGCTTGACGGTTCCACGCTTACTTTTACCTCCCACAGACTTCAACACAAGAGATCGGCGATGGTGAAGGAAAATCCTCCGCAATTGCCTGCTGGGCTGACATTTCAATCTCCCCAGCACCATCATACCAGAAGTTCTTCCCTGCAGCCTTCTTCGAGCCGCACGTCACGACGCAGAGCGCGACCGAGGCGTACAAGCGCGTGCTCTCAGACAGCGGGTGCTCGCAGCCCGTAACCGACGATCATGACGCACGGATCGTAACCGAGACGCGCGCGGGCACCTACACATATGTAGGGAGCGTATCGGGGAAAAAGGGCCTTATCGACGACCCGGCTGACGCGGGCGGGCTGGAGGATTTTCCCACCGTGACGCGGGATGTCGCGACGTGGGACGCGGACGGTGATGGGATCGCAGACTGGTGGGATGGGAGTACGGGGGGAGATGGGTATACGCCGCTTGAGGGGTATATCAATTTCATGGCGGAACCCCATGTGTTCGTTTCCCTACGGGGGACTGTCGAGGTCAATCTCAGCACCCTGGCAGCTGGATTTACATCTCCGAGTTTTGCTGTCTCCGGCGCAACGAAGGGGTCAGTTACGGTGGGTGGTGAGGGGGCTGTAGCTATTTATACGGCAGGAGAAGCAGCTGGGGTTGATTACTTCGCCGTAGCAATTGAGGATAGTGAAGGGAGTTCGTGGGAGAGGATAGTAGGCGTCGCTATTTATGAGGGTGCTGAATAGGGGTTAGTATCACAGTAATTCTGCGTGTAAATATATATCATAGAATCCGTTGATAGCCCTTGAAGATTAAATATGAGCTTTGAGTAGTAGGTCATGTCAATAGTTTATTATATATTGCTCTCTCATTAGTAGTATTTTTATTTAAGGCCTACTTTACATTTAATTTTCCAAGTTGATCGCATGTACACAGTGAGTTGCTGTACTGTTTTTTGAGGCGTTATTTCAACTTGCTCTAGTTTTCGTTGTTAGTAGTCGAAAAGTGCATTCGCCTGGTGTAGGGTATTTGGACTAAGGGCCAATTTTGGAGTCTAGAATCCTGATAGACCAAGTATTTCGAAGATCGATCGAATGAAAAATAAAGCCTATTGTTCTCATAATGACTCTGAGGATTGATTCGCACTCTCGGGTCTCTGAGCTCCGTACCCGGTAGCTGGGCTTCCGAATAACCTCTTTAAGTAAAGTGCAGTGGCAGAAATATTGACCAACCGAGCTCCCGTACAACTAAGAAGGAAGGGGGAGTAGCCTCATCTGGAATTAAGACATATAGAACCTTTGATCATAGCAATATATTCACTACTGTATATGTTGACTATAGTCTTATTGCGTTGTGAAGCTCTTGGCGCTTTCAGCACATAAGGTTACAATTGTAGCAACATTGGTTGAATGCACCTAGTATTAATACCTCCTCCGTTTCTCTTTGGCTTACTCCCGGACCAGATTGCACTTCTCTTTGTCCTTTTTGAAGAGATTTGGAATACATCTAGAAGTTCAACCCTTGGAAGCTAGAGCCCTCCTATTTATCTTCATCATGCCTGCGACGATAGTATCCACCGTCGCCTTAATCATTTGCCTTGTTACTACTGTTCTTGGGCATGGCTATGTAACTAGCTATGTAGCAGATGGTAAACAAGAGCAAGGCTTCCTTCTGGATTACTATTACAACAAGAAAAATGGAATGCCCTATCCAGACATCGCTGCATGGTACGCGGAGAACCTTGATAGCGGTTTCGTAGCTCCTGACGCATACCAAACACCTGATATAAACTGCCACAAGAGCTCAGAACCAGGGAAACTCACCACTACCGTCCCGGCTGGTAGTACTGTGAAATTTCAATGGGGACCCGAGGGAAAGGAGTGGCCACATCCCTATGGACCTATTATCGACTATATTGCTGCATGCAACGGAGACTGTAGCACAGTTGACAAAACAAAACTCGAATGGGTCAAGATACAGGCGGTTGGCGTCGATTATGATACACAAGTGTGGGCGAGTGGCAAGCTTATCGAGAACCACAATACATGGGAGACGAAGATTCCAGCATCCATCGCACCGGGTGACTATGTGTTGCGGCATGAGATTATTGCTCTTCATGGTGGTGGCAGTCTTAACGGTGCCCAGAACTATCCTCAGTGCTTCAACATCAAGATCACCGGCTCTGGGACAGCAAAGCCTGCAGGCACATTAGGTACTTCACTCTACAAAAATACAGATCCAGGCATCTACTTCAATCCTTATGTCACCATCAAGGAATATCCAATGCCAGGCCCCGAGTTATTCAGTGGTTGATGGCAATTGTGCTGAAAGGGGGAAAGGGGGAAGGGGGGAAAGGGGAGGGGGGAGGGGGGCTTGGGTCGATTTCTTCCTCGAGTAGAATGGAATGTACTAGGATCTTAGTTGCATACAGTAAAATAAGATGAGATCGCATTATTTACATGCAGCTTTATAACATAACTGTAGATGCTGATATGGTATAATTTGAAATAGTGATATTTAGCTGTTGTAAGAATGTTGATGAAGCCTAGGTTACTGGCACCACATCGCTAACATTTATAGCGCACCCCATCAATGCCCACCATTGATACGAGTCATGACCAATTACCGTTACTTGGGCGTGAGATTCCAATTAAGTATCTGATCGGAACACTTTTTATCAGTCAATTTACCTGCTTATCGACCCAGCGACTTCCCGAGCCTTAGTTCACTTACTGTTGCCAGACCTCCAGTTGGATTGCCAGTCACATCAGCAAACGTTATTTGCAAGCCTACCTAGGTATGTATATAATGTAGAGAAGCAGCTAACTTAAGTAGTTTTGTTTATGAACATATCTTTCAAGTTCTTGCTATGATCAATTAGGCACGGGTTTTGTCGCACGATGATTATACCAAAAAGCACAAAGAAGGGTAAGCCACACCATGGGGACAAACTATAAACTAGTTTTTGTAGTAAAATTGATCAGCTTAGGAGTTATTTCTATCAAATAAGGTGTCTTCGTCTTTCTTGTGTTGATAATGTCCGTGAATGGGAGCTGGCTTGAACTCTGAATCATGCGCTGTCTCTTCAATGAGACATTATCATATGTCTTAAGATAGCCTTCGATGGATCCCTTTGCATTTTGTATTCATCTCTAAGGCTATCTCCTTTCTTTCAGAATACATTCATGTAGAAAGGAATTACCTTAGGCTAAGTGAGTAGTGTAGAACAACCTAAGTTAGAGCAACTTTGAGGGAGAAAATAATGATGAGATCAATCCAATGACACGAAACTTCCATTTGCTACTAATGTAAATATATTCTATGAGTAGGAGCAGCAGGGGGTAGTAGATCGTGCCTCAAGCAAACTCATAATCCGACAAATGAGCCCCGTATGGAAGCATCATTAGGTTTACATGTCGATTTACAAGCACCCTCCCTCCCCTCCCCCCAAGGGTCACCACAGCCACGAAAGTTCAACAGGGCAGCTTCTTCGAAATTTATTCTTAGATGAAGAGAACTTGAATAATCCTTCCAGTCCAAGAAGCGAAGAGCACCTGAGAACTTTCTTGCATCCTCACGTCTTCTTTATCATAACCTGGCAATAAACCTTGCCTTTACAAATCGATAGATCGGCCACTACAGACATCTATATCCGAGCAATCAAGATTATCATCAATACCAACTATTTCAACTCCATCATAACCAGCATCACAGCTCGTCCGGAGCCCTTTCAGTTATCTCTAGTCATACCCTTGCTAGAGCATTATTATCGGCCCTTGCATTGTCAAGAATATAGTCTTGCAACCAATCATTACATTGATCACAACCTCTTCTCCCCCCTCCCGCCCCCCTCGGCGAGAACTGCCATATATCACCACCAAGACCCCAAGACCACTGCTCTACGAAATACATTGCTGAATTATAGACTCAATATCAATCCGCCTCTAAGATGGAACAGAAGGGACAAGATGGCCAGGCAACAGATAATCAGGGAGTTAACCCCATTGAACGACTCTTTCCTTTTCCAGAGAATGGCAGCAAGGCATTGTCAACTGATGATGAAACTAAGGATATCAGTCAGGATGACGAGCAAGTTGCAGATCTTCCAAACCCTAATACTAGCAAGCAGGATCGGAAAGCACGCGAGCGAGCACGCAAGAACGCAAAAAAGAAGGAGAAGAAAGCACTCAAAAAGGCAGTATTAGACGAATATTTCTTCGATGTACATGAGAAGATAAATGACCCTGCTCCAACTGACAATCCCATTCAACAGAGCCCTTGGCTATCTGAACGCTTCCGCAACGAGGCTGCCGAAACAGATATTGATGCATTGCTCAAACAGCAGCATATAATAAAAAGATTCCGAGAGCTTTCTAAGTCGCATGGGACTTTGCGCGATCTCTATAAACAAGGAGAGGAATGCCACAAGTGTGGCAGCAAAATACAACCACAAACTCCCGCACATGTTCGTAAAGAGGGCGGAAACGAATGCCATAACTGTAGCAGCAGAATACAACCACAACCACAACCTCCCACATATGTTCATGAAGAGGGCGGGTCCGATCAAAAGACAGGCAATAATTCCCAAATCCGCAGTAAGCCCGAAGAATCGCCTTCCAAACCATCGCCTCCACTACATGGCAACCCACAGAAACTATCTTAGGCAGATATGATGGAAGAAGACTTGGATAATGAGAAGAACGATTTCGAACCGACTCTACAGAAAACCGAGGCAGAGAAGGCAGACTCAGAACCTCGGAGTGCAACATTAGAGGAATTCTCGGAGGGCAGTCAAGATGAGATGGAGGCGGCGGAAGGTGGAAATGATGACAACAAGGATTTAGAATATTGTGGCTTAGACAAGGGCACTCCACAGACAACGACAAAAAAAGACACCAAATCCAAGGGGGCTCTAAAGAAGGAGAGGCTAAGACGGAAGAAAATGAGAAAGGAGGAGCAAGAGAGAGCCGAAAAGGAAGCAAGGCACAGGGACAAATTGGCTGTCCTGAAGGCTGGGGAAGAAGAGAAGGTGAGGATTGGATACAGCAAAACCATAGAACAGTTCAACAACACCAAGAAATCTTTGAATGAGCGTATCGCCACCCTGACCATAGAGAACGAGAAGGCCAAAGCTAGTGCATCTCGAATTTCTCAACTGGAGGCCGAGTTAGAGAGTAGCCGGGCGGCCGCAAGCGAAACAGTTGAGAGCGTGCTGACCACTACACAAGCCAACCTGAACCAGTCTCAAGAAAGGATCCGAGAGCTAGAAAAGCGCATAGCTGCCTTCACTACCGAAATCGAGATTGCGAAGGCTCAGGCCGCAAGTGAAGGTACCAAAAAGGAGTTGGCCACCACACGGACTGAACTTAGCCAGTGCCAAGAAAAGCTCCGAGAGCTACAAAAGTCTAACGCCGCCTTGACTGCACAGAAGGAGAGCGATATAAAAACCAGCGCGTCTCAAATTTCCCAACTCAAGACCGAGATAGCCGCTGCTCATGCCACAACCCAAAACCACAAGAATGCGTTGGACATGGCAAAAATAAATTCCAACCAAATGGGAAGAAAGATGCAAGAGCTACAAAACCAAATAGCTACCTTAACTACACTGAATGAAGACCAAGCTAAAGATCACAAATCAAAAGTCGCTCAACTAGAGATCGAAATCAAAAATTCTCGGGCCGCAAGCGAAAACGACAAGGCCGCCTTGGCCACTGTGCAGACTAGACTTGGCGAGTCTGAAGCGAAGGTTCGAGAGCTGCGAAAGCAAGTGTCAGCTGCGAAAGGAAAAGGAATTATGGATGAAAAGGCGCAAGTGGGATTTCCTGAGGTTGAGGGCAGAATCCAAGAACTTGAAGAAACTATCAAACAGGTTAAGGATAGGCGTCAGAAAGAGATCGACGTTATTAGGGGTCAATTGGTTCGATTTCGGGAGAAAGATGAATCTTTCGATGCAGGGCTCGGCGACGCAGATTCGAAGCTTTGTCGGGCTGTAAAAGAGCTTGGTGGGATCAAAAAGGCTATTGGAAAGCAGAAAAGCTATTTGCCTTCCGCACAAGTCAAGCTAGATAAAATGAAAGAAACGCTGGCGGATATGGAGGCAACAACCAAAGCCTATTGCGATTCACTGATTGATCTCGCAGTTGACGTAAAGAGGCACCAGATGATTTACCTTAGCGAGGGAGAGCCTGGGAACTCCGACAATGCCAGTTCCAGTGGGCTTCACGAAACAGATCACACATCCGATCAGGGCTCCGTAGAAGACGGGGCGAATTCATCGTCTGGATCTACCGAGCCTATCACGCGAAGGTGGAGTGAACCGACGTTCAGACCGCAAAATATGCACGATCCAATCGCTAATGGGTCCTGGGCCACTATACCGGTTTCCAAGCCAGCAGCGCCGGCTGGTCAATCTGCAGCACCAGCTTCTCAGTCCCCAGCACCGGCTTCTCAGTCCCCAGCACCAGTTCCTTATCCGGCAGCACCGGTTTCCCAGTCCGCGGCACCGGCTTTCCACCCCCCAGCACCGGTTTCTTATCCGGCAGCACCGTTTCTCCGGCCAGAAGTGCCAGCTTCTCAGTCGGCAACTCCGAATTTTTATCCAACAACACCGGCTTCCCAGTCCACAGGGCCGGGTTATTATTCAGCAGCGCCAGGTTATTATTCAGCAGCACCGGGTTATTATCAAGGACCACCGTTTCCCCACCCCGAGTATGCGCAAGCGCCCTTCCAGGGAAACCCACAGACCTTCTCGGGATAGCAGCCGGGGCCAGACAGATGGGGATACCCAGCGGGCACCTGGTGGGCGCCACAGGGGAGTAGAGGCGGACCCGCGGCCTGGAACGGCGCATACCCGACACAGGGGTTTAGAGGTGAATTTTCGTCTGCGAATAGTACACACTCGTCACAGGGAATCAGAGGCGGACCCCCAGTTAGGAACAGTGCAAACCTGCTTCAGCTGTTCAGAAGTGGACCTCCGACGGGCGCCTCGACGGCGTCACAGGGAACTAGAGTTGGAACCCCGACCGGGAACAGTGCAAACCCTCCGACTGGGAACGGAACAAATCCACCACAGGGGACTGGAGGTGGACCCCCGGCCGAAAGCAGTGCAAACCCGCCACAGGGGACTGGAGGTGGACCTCCGACTGGGCCCAGTAACCCGACACGGGGGACTAGAGGTGGAGCGCCGGGCGGAAACAGAGCAAACCGGGGCGGACACCGCTCTAGGCCGTGATCGGGGCACAGCTGTCCCGTTGGGCTATGGTCAGAAGAGCTCTTAGAAAGGTGTGAATTGGGGGTTGCGAGGAATGAGATGATGCAGAGGGGGACTGTCATCGTCGTGATACTGATGCCACACAGGGGTTCCAAATAGCGACACATATTTCTTTTTCGGCCATTACGTATACGAGAAGGGCTGCATCGTTGGATTTTTCATTAGCAGTATTGGTTAGATGAATAGCTGTTCTTTCATATGTTCCAGCGACGGGTTAGTTAGGACCGACTAATATAAAAGTACCTACTAGCTATTATCTACGTTTACCTATTATTCTCCTTCTATACGGAGAGGTTTAGGTTGAATGGAATTTTACTGCATGTGATGTTTGAGGTGCCTCGGTGTGAGGTCGTAGTCATTAGGGAGTTGTGTTAGTCTATTCAGTCAGTAAAAGGGGTTAAGGTACTAATGTGGCTGGGTATCGATAAGGTGATAAGGACTTGCCTAACTTGGAAAATATTGGAAGGGAACAGCGGGACTGTGAGGCAGCTACGTGGCTGCCTGTGGCTGGTCCTTTTTTTATCTTCTTTTTTTATCTTATCAGGATGTTGAAAGTGATTACGGAATACGCTGGGTTAGACTAGAATCCCTGACATTCTGCGCTGGAATGAGGACTTTAGGACGGGTCTCATTACCTAACCTAGACTTTTAGACTATTACATATGCAATCCTGCATGAACGATATCGTCACTAATGCATTCTACACCACTACAACAACAATAATAACAATAACAATAACACCGCTTATTCTACTCTTGCTTTTTGAGTTTATTCCAAACACTATGTCAAGCGCTCACTCACCCCTAGATACATACTCTACCATCATATAGCTGAATTCCTTCGAAACGACCCAAAAAGGAAACGAGAGAGAGGGAGTCAGAGTAGAGCGCACGCGATGCTTGTATAGAATAGAGAGAGAGTTGCGATATGGAGCCCGAGTCGTCCGCGCCTTTGTCACGATCAACCTCCCAACTATCGAACATCTCGGCCAGGAGCAACAGAGGTCACTCGGTCAGGGCAAAGTCTAAGAGCAGGAAACTGATCTCCCAGCCCTCGAGTTCGGCATCCTCCATCGCCGCCTCAGACAAGTCACTTACCTCGTTCCCCTCCTTCTCCCCCGAGCCGCCACACGATGAAGACCCCTTTACCACCGCGAGCCTCCCCGAACCAGTCAATAACACCGCCCATAACCATACCAATACCAACAACCCTGCCCAGACCACGGCCGTCAGTGCGCCCTCCATAGTCGAACGCCTAACCTCCTCTACTTCTGAAACACAGCACACTCCGCGCAATGCGCTATTTGAGGATACCCCTATCGCTTCACGGAAGATCCCCGGCGCCCTACACCTCGCAACCGACGACCACATTGAACACTTGATTGCCCGCCATGGCACCGTCAACCTGGTACGCCAGGTCGCCGAGGATCTGGCCCACCGGGATCTGCAGATCGCAAACCTGAGGAGACGGGCAGACGAGCGGGAGCGGGCCCTGAGAAAGATAGTGCTTGAGTGCGGATTGTCGAACCTGGACCTAGAAACCAAACTGCGCGCAGTAGAACAGGAGCTCAAAGCGCAGGATCGGGCGAAGCGCGGTCTGAATGGGGGATTATCCGACATGATGAATGACGCGATGCACGAATCGATGGAGTATAATGGACTAGGGATAATCGATAGCGGCGAAAACACACTCAAGGCCTCTACCTCTCCTGTTGGCAAGGGAAATCGGAATGGAGTGCAGGGGACGAAGACCTGGAAGGAATTCATATGGGGCACCAACAGCAGCAGGAAAACCAGCAGGGCAAACAGTATCAACGGAGATGGCGCGAAAACAGCAATTCGTGCGCCAACTGCTAGCGATCGCCGGCCTCCTCTTCAAGAAGATCTCTTCACACCCCCTGATGCAGGCTCGATACGAAGCTCGAGCCGTGCTTCCAGCGTCCACTCTAGGAATCCTCCGAGGAAAGCATCAACTTCACTCGCTAGTATGGCTTTGCAGTTAGTTGCTGGGAAAGGCACGTCGAATCGCGACTCTGACTCCCTGAGGGGAAGGTCGGACTCGGTAGGACAAGGAGGATCACTCAGGACTTCCTCCACCACGAGCACCAAGACTGGTGCTTCGACCCGCGCGGTTTCGGCCCAAGTCGGACCCAAGGCTCTAATGGCGATGCGACGCGCAACACCCACCCCCGTAAATACATCTCATCGTTCCCAACCTCACGAGCGCTGGGAGGGCATTGGGGCGAGCCCCGATAGTCCCTCTTTCTCCCGCCCAGATAACTCTGGTCCCGTCGAAATGGATACAATATTCTCGCCTGAAGGGCAACCCCCTACCCTAACACATATCTACAACAACTACAATGGATCCGAATACCTGACCGATAGATTCGGCTTCATATACGACCAACGACGTAAAAAGAGGCAACGCGAGGCTGCCCAGACTGCTCTGCGGACGAAGCGAGGGAATCCTGCGGAGATGCTATCGAGTGGTCGAGGCATATCCCCTCATCTGCTAGATGACGGCGAAAGCTCAATCCAGGAGCCAAGGGGTGATGATAGGCCAGGGTCGCCTACTTCGGTTGAGGACGTTACTGATCAGGGCCGGCCGAAACGATGGCAAGATTACTTGAAGATCGCTACTTTTCCCACCGAACTGCTTTCGCATACTCCGGTGACCGCTTCGGCTCTAGAGGTGCTGGAGGGTAATGACCAGCCTAAGTCGCCCAACTTGATCAGTGCGGACAATCGTGGTTTCGTCCCGCCGGCTAGTACCACATCAGCCATCAACAGCCAGTCGACTTCAGGGACTGATGATGAACCCGCTGCCACTTTAGTCCAGGAAGATACAGAACCCGTGAAACTCCTACTTAAACAACTAAGTGACGTGCACGATGCTCTTCAGAGGGAAAAGTCGGTACGCTGGAACGAGTTTCTCAGAAAGGTGAGAGCGGAGCGACGTCGAGAAGGAGAGGCTGCAGCTGCTGCAGCTGCTGCCGCTGCAGAAGCTCGCTTTCAACGGGCGCCGGTCATGATCCCAGAGGCCAAGCTTACTGATGGAGAAACTATTGGTTTTGCTGACCTTGGCGTCAAAGGCAAGGTGGGTCGAGCAAAGTGGAATGAGTTCAGAAACCTCGTGCTCGGAGGCATTCCGGTTGCTAATCGACCTAAGATATGGGCTGAATGCTCTGGTGCTCTATTCAAACGCATCCCCGGCTACTATGAGGATCTGGTTTCTCGATCCTCTGAGAGTGACGACCCCGTCGTCGTCTCCCAGATCGACATGGATATCAACCGCACCCTTACGGACAACATTTTCTTCCGGCGAGGTCCCGGTGTCGCTAAGCTTAGCGAGGTCTTGAGGGCCTACGCCAGACGGAACCCCGAAGTTGGGTATTGTCAAGGCATGAATCTGATTACCGCAAATTTGCTACTTATTATGCCGTCCACCGAAGAGACATTCTGGATACTTGTCTCCATTATCGAACACATCCTACCCCAAGGCTATTACGACCATAGCCTAATGGCATCTCGCGCTGACCAGCAAGTCCTACGCCAATATGTTACTCAGGTCCTTCCTAGACTTTCACAGCATTTGGAGGATTTATACATCGAACTGGAAGCCTTAACCTTCCAGTGGTTTCTTAGCGTTTTTACTGATTGTCTCTCTGCCGAAGCCCTATTCCGGGTATGGGACGTAGTGCTCTGCATCAATGATGGGAGCACATTCCTATTCCAAGTCGCCCTAGCTCTCCTAAAGCTCAATGAGCAGCAACTACTGCAGTGCGATACCCCCGCCGCTATTTACACTTATATCAATCACCAGATGACGAACCACGCTATCAGCATAGATGGGTTGATACAAGCCTCCGAGGGCCTGAGGAGAGTCGTCCGGCGTGAGGATGTCATGGAAAGGCGACAAAAGGCGATCGACGCTGAGAAGCGCCTGATGAAAGAACGAGAGGAGCACAACGAACGCAGACGTACGCAGAAAGCCGCATCGGCCCCGGCACTAGTGACCGAAACTAGTGCGTCCGCGCTGCCAAGTCCGTGCCCGAACCCGTCGCTCGCAGACTGCGACATCGTTAGCATCGCGAGCTTTAGCGCTCTAGACAACGGAGGGGGGATGACTGAGGACCCGATAATGAGGAGCTCGACGCCAGCAGAAGAGGAGGCTTCCTTTGGTCTTGGGTGAACTAAACATCCGAGAGTCAAGCTAGAAAACTTTGTGCTTTATTATCGTTTTATATGCAATGAGGGTATTTCTTGATTTCGGAATGGGGGAGGGGACAAAACTAGGAGAGGGCGCTAACTGGGCTGGTTTGGGCCAACAACATTTGTTTCTTTCACTCTTCGTTGCTTGCGCATATATACTCATTACCATACACATCACTGGGGGGTGGTTTTTCTTTTCCTTGTTCTCATTCTCGTTCTGTTTTCCATTCTCTCTTTGCTTGCTGCTTCTGTTTTTATCGGTGTTTTCTAGATTGGTAGTACTTACATACCATGATACCCCACGCATATTATATTTTTGATTTCACCCCTCTACGCTCTTATTACCACATCATTAAAATACTTACATTAATAGTATGGAGAGGTGGGTTTTGATAAGGGGAGTAAAAGTGCGGATAGAGGGTATCCTTTTTTTTTCTTTTTGGGTTGGCTTCCAGGCTCCGACTTTAGCTTGATTACAATAGCCTCTGCGCTTTTATCGTCTCAATAATACACTAGCTACAGCAGCTACGACTAACTCAGCTACTTTCTAGATACATGCGCGGGCAGCACGTTCTTAGACGGCGACAGAAATATAGCTTAGAGATGAATGACGCGAGATGAGATAGGATGACGGTATGGGATAAAAGCAAATACGAAAAGTTGGATGTAGAAAAGATGATCGGTCGTTGGTAAATAGAATATTTACAAATCCTTATTTACACATGCGACTAGTTCATTGGGAATGTATACTCTTCTAATTGAACCAAAAGCATTACTGTACCATTGAGTAGATATTTGAAACTGCGGTAAGCAGATGTGATTGAGTAGATGAGGGCAAGTATACATTCCATCTTCGTGACTTAGAAACCCTCCAGACATGATTCCATACAGGATGTTTTGGTAAATTATTTACACTCTGCTATCAAACTAGATACAACGTGGATAGTGTAGCATTACAATATTAAATCACACGGCGTCATGAGCCGGTGCTGAATGACCGAGATAATGATTTCTTTCCATCCATCTTCCCATCTTTCCCCTCCCCCTTTTCATATAAGACAAATCCGCCATCAGCCCTACCACCAACTAATCAACCCACCAACGGACCTTATACACTACGACGACGACGAAGAAATAAGCCCCTTTATAGTCTCCGCCGCCCTAGCACACAGCTCCCTCACCTCCTCCCCCAGCTCCGCCTCATTGCCCGCCTCGCGCTCAAACCGGCGCCTCCAGAAATCCCACCGCGCCGTGCAGTACATGTACTCCTCGCCCTTATGCAGCCACGGCAGCGCCTTGCCCTTCGCGTCCGCGGGCACGCTCACCCCCACCACATCCGCGGGCTCGGGCCGCGCGCGGTCGGCATACATGCGCTCGCCCGCGAGCAGCACCCACGCCGCGGCCACGGTCACGTACAAGCGCAGCTGCACGGCGCGGGTGGTGCTGCGGTGCGACCCGCGGCCGTCGACGGCGCTCTCGAACGCGTCGCCCAGCGCCCACACGCCATAGGCGCGGAAGTCGGCGGCGCGCGCGGCCGTCAGCCGCGCCACGAACGCGTTGACGTTGGCCCACGCGCGCTGCTCGACGGCCGACCACCCCGCCCCGCACCCGCACCCGTCGTTCCAGCTCTCGCGCGCCGACGGCCCCAGCATCAGCAGCGCGCTCCAGAGACGCCCCGACTGCCAGATCCAGTTGCGCTGCAGCGGCACGGTGAGGGGCGAGGGGGAAGGCGGGTCGGGCCGCGCGCGCAGGGCCAGGATCAGCGAGAGGAGCTTGGTTTGTGCGGGCGAGGCGAGGGACGGTGGGGTGCGCCAGGGGAGCCGCTTCGAGGCGTGCAGGACGCTGTACCAGAGCTCCCAGAGTTGGCCTTCGGTGGTGGGGAGGCTGGAGGCTTCGTCGGTGGGTGGGGGGAAGTCTTGCTCGGGACCCCACTGGTGAGGAAAGGTGTTAGTTTGGTAAGTTCTTCGGGGGGCTTGTTTTCGTGGGGTGGGGGCGGTTGGGTGTGAGAGTGAGAGGAGTGGCGCGAGAGAAAAGGGAGAGGAACGTGGAATAAGCCGTATTATTCACGTCAGGAGGCATAACTCACCATCTCATACGCCTTCTCCTTACTGTGATACTTCCGCTGGCTACGCGCGACCTGCTCCTCCCTGTAATACGCAGTGCCGTGGTTCGCCGTCGAGTACGCCTCGTCGATGGGCGCGGCGAGCCGCTCGACCGTTGTGGCCTCGTCGACCTCGCCGGCGAGGAACGCATCGATGATCTTGGTGTCGCCCCGGAACCAGCCCTGAATCTCGGCCACAGCATCGATCTTAGCTCCTTCATCTAGCGCGTCGTCTGCCTCGATCTTCGCAATCTTCTCTGCCGCCTCTCTGTCCCTACGCTCGAACGGCGTCAGCCCATCGGCCATCGCCGATACGGGATCCCCGGCTATCCACGGTTCAGGTTCAGAGTACGAGGACCCAGGACTTGACGGTACCTCCTTTTCTGCCATTTTTCTTCTTTTCTTCGATGAGTTAGTGATAGGTGGTGATGATAGTTTCGGCGTAAGGGGACTGTCGGATGATAAAGGAGCCCAAAGTAGGTCAAGGAATGTAGTCGAAAGAGGCGGTCTTCCGGGATGTTTATAATAGGACAAAGCTCGCCCCAGGCTTCCACACAGCCATCCTTTGCGGCGCGTAGAATGGGGTTCGCTGGCGGCGTGAGTCAATCACCGCGTAGATCGAACGACGAGCCACCGCTTCGCTCTCTCATTGAGTGGATTATTGTGGGCGACCTGGTTATATGTTCTGAGCAACAACACAGCGCTGACGTACTTTATTGATCCTATGGGATGATAAGTTTACATATCGGGTCCTATACTTGCTATACATTGCGCACCAATCAAAACGTAAATTCGTAATATTCTTCTCCTCTTATCTCTATAGATCATTCATGATATCTCTTCAGTCAATACTTCCTTATGTTGTCTGTGTATATTGCTTCGTCTTACTTCGTGTTAACCACGGACCAGCTAGTCTGACGTTGGAAAACACCCCACACTTACACTACCTAGTTTGCCCTTAATCAATAACAGCCCCTTATAATCATATATTAATGAAGCTTGTATAGTAAAGTCCATTGACTTTTTTTTATCTTTGAGATTTTTTCCCCTTTTTCTTCTTCAATATTTAACTCCATAGAAAGTTGAAACTATTAAGATGATACTGTTGGTGAAGCTAACAGTCCCCCCCCTTCCTAATACATCCACAATGCAAACACCGTCCACGATGACAGTTTTGTCGGTCTTCTTCTATAAGCATATTACCTCTATCATAGAGAAAACTCTGCAGTTCAGCCGCATCCTCTCGACCCCACCCAGATGAGAAAGCCATCACATTTGTGTCGCTTACATCGATGGCTTTGGTTGGTGCTAAAAAACTTGCTTTTATGCGGCGAAAACAGCCTCCCCCCCTCCGGCGACGCCCACAGTTATCCGATAGGAAGACCTTACGCTGCCTTTGCCGTTATACCATGTACTAGCTATCTAGCTAAAAAGTCGGCACTGGCATGCACAATGAGAGGTTTTCCATATGTCTGACTGATTTCAAATATATATAGTATGAAAAGAAATTCCCACGTTGCTGACCAAGTCGCTATTGTTACGACCCAGCTTGAGGAGGTAACATAAACAATACAGAATTGGGCCACAATGACTGGCAGATCATCCTGCGAAGCCTTTTGCTTAGCACAATTAGTTGCCCAACCCAATTGCAAAAACTAGCCAGTATTAGTTAGGATAAGGGTGCAGACTAGCGAAGTTGAGGGGGCAATATTGCATATTCATAATATCCACGCAGGCGTATCGACGAAGCAGGCTGGAATCAACGAGGCAACCCCTCTAAAGTGTCATGCTGTTGGAACCTCGCCGCGTATTCATCGCCGATTCCCCGCAGCGAAAAACGACGAGTAAAAGCCTTTATCACATACCTATCTTACATCTGTTGTACCGAACTAGCCCCCATGAGAATCTCAGCCTGCTGAAGCAGGCTCTATCAAAATCAGTTGCAAATGTAAATGGAGATCGTATACGCATCCAATAAGACTCTATAATAACCATGATAACAAGATGTAGGCTCTTAAAGAGCATGGATTATTTGCTTCGGGATAGGCAATATTCGAACTCAGGCTAGATATTGAAAGATTAGAATAAAATGGAAGGTTATTCTGACTATGTAGGTTAGCTTTAAACAAGGATACAGAGTTATATATTACAGTAGTGACTACAATAATCAGACACCCTCCGAGAAGCATACAACTTATTACAAGCCGCAAAAGCTATATTGGAGGGGATCTCTGCTTTACATTCGATAGAAGATTCTAAACTGCGCCAACGCCTTTCGTTTCCCCCCGTACTATAACCTATTTTCCTAGTCAGCAACTTTTTCCAGAAGATAATTATAACTTCTTCACATCATTCTCTCTTTAAAATTGTCAAAACTACCTAATTATTTCCCCAAATTGATTCTATCTCCCGAAGCCCGCTCGTTTCCAGCTACAAGTATCTTTAATCATCAATCAGTTTTCTATATCCCTGCCGTTAAGCGACAATGGCTGATAATTCCAACAATGGCAAGCAGCCTCAACTCCCAATGGTACGAGCGGGCGTCGAAGCGCACTATGCCCGGCTTGATCTATCCAGTGGTTTTATGGAGGGGATGAAGGCAAGACAAGAACTACGCAAGATCCAAGCTTGTATTGAGAACGGCGAGGACCCGTTTATTGCGGACAAGGACAAACTACGAACTGTATTACACTCGGCATGCAGGTACGGCGGGAACGAACTTTTCAAAATGCTACGAGACTATGCAATAAAACACGAAGAAGTCCTCGATTTTCCGGATAAAAAAGGCATGACTCCATTCCTGGTTGCCTGTCGATACGGCCGCAAGGAGATTGTTGATGAATTTTTGGCGACTATTCCAGACAGACCTTCTCATCGCAAGCTCATCTTTGACTTGGACAAACAGGATGTGGATGGATGGACAGCCTTAATGTATGCAGCGGCCTTTAACAATTACGAGATCTTTGCAAATCTTCTCGAAAACAAGGCAGACGTGAACAAGCAAACCACAACCGGGGATACTATTCTGACCAAGGCGGTAGTCTGGGGAGAAGAGAAAACTGTCCAAATTCTTCTCGGCCACGGAGCGGAGGTGGATACGGAAGATAATGATGGAGATACGCCCTTAATACTTGCAGCAATAAATGGATATAATAACATCATTGAACGTCTTCTCCGCAACAAGGCAAAAATTGATAAAAAAAACAAGATGGGTGAGACAGCCTTGATGGGAGCCATTAAATTTGGGTATGTGAGCACTGTCAAACTTCTTCTCAAAAAAGGTGCAGATGCTACGATTTCAAATGTTGAAAAGAAAACCTCTTTGATGTTGGCTAGTAAAGAAGGGCTTGAGGATATTGTCAAGTTGCTTCTAGACCAGTTATCTCCTCAGACATGCACCGCCATAGATGATGAAGGGAAGACTGCTCTTCATGTGGCTAGCGAGTCTGAACCAACTGGAAACATTTCAGATACATCCAAAGCTGGCCAATACGTAGAGACTATGCGTCGCCTTCTAACGGTGCAGGGTATTCTGGATATGAACACCAAGGAGGGTGAAACAGCGCTCCACCTGGCTACAAGGGCTAACAAACCTGATCGTGTTGAGATTTTGTTGGGGAAGATGACTCGGCAAAAAATCAACCTCAAGAATCAAGAAGGACATACCGCACTCGAAGTTGCAGTCCAGTATCATTATCGAGAGATAATACTGAAGCTACTACAACAAGATGCAGACCTTGAAGAAGAGTCACATATCAAAGAAGAAGCATTGACTTGGGCAATTGAAAACGAAAATAACCACGACATCGCAAAAATCCTTATTGAGCAGCGGAATAGTACTCCAGAAAAATCGGCGGAAATTCGGAAAAGAAAAGATTGGGACGTTCTTGAATTGGCCGTGTACTGTGAAGACTTATCTGCTGTTTGGCAACTCCTCCAAGTCATTGCACCCGCTGACAGGGATGGAAAAAGAATAGAGAGGGCAAAGCAGATGGTCGAAGAAGGAATTCAGAACCACAAAATCCGGCCTACACGTCGAGCATCAGAGGTCCCAAGGAAAGAGTCACCAAACAGACAAAATAAGAGAGAAACAAAGGACCCTACCCTTCCATACTACATTATGAAGCGGCTACTAGACGACATTGACAGCTACTTGGGAACATCAACCTCCATTACTAAGCTCCGACGGCCCCAACAAACTCTCAGAGATACTAGACTCAGCACCACTGAATCCAATGTGATGATTACGGACTTTTACAACATTGGCGATTTGTTATCATTGCAAAGAGAGAGCACATCCGTGAGCGAAGTTATCTATGGTCTAGGTCCAGAAAAGATCATGAACGACAAGGAAAGACGCAGGGCGCACATCAAAAGAGAGGTAGATAAAATAAAGCAAGACTTCAAGGCCCCTATGTTGAAGGGAATTAGGTCAAGGAGGACTGGCCTTAAAGCAACCGAGACGAGTAATGAGTCAACCAGGCAGTTTCGGTTCCGGTGGATTCACTTGCCTAATAATAATGTAAGTATATAAAACTAAATTCTATGCAAAATACAACACTAAACTGCTTCTAGATACAATGGATGAATGTAAGATATTCCATACAATGGCAACCAGTGGTTGCCTCTCATGCCTTATGATCGTGTACGCTTAACTAATTATTGTAGGACTTGACAACAAAGATTTTCTTCGAACGTACTCAGAAGGAAATGGTTCAGCGCGACGAACAAGACAATGCGGAACAGAATACTCGTGCTCCAAATGAATATTCATACGAGGAAGAATTTGGCCGGGTGAATGCTTTCGTGGGACGTAGCTGGTGTCAAACACCAGACAGTAATTCTCCATCGCGATTCATGAAACCCCAATGCATGGTAGGCTATGCGCTCTGTGATGCCTGCATATAAATTAACAAATGTCTTAGAAAATCGATATGAATACCAGGGACGGCCGATGCAATACAACAGCTACTACATTGGATGGGCAGGGCATGAGACAGGAACAGACAGCAAATAATATCACAACTGAGAGCAATGGAAATCAAAATTTCAAGCACGTAGCACTCTATGTAAGTACAAACTTTGAGTTAAGATGTTACCATCGCTAATTTTTATTCAAGATGCCATATATCACCTTTGGAATTCAAGCAAAGGGGGACGCGACTCAGATGTCACCTAAACAAGACAACCTGATCCATTACCCCAGCACACTTGACGAGTTCTACTACCAGTTCAACTCGGATTCAAATTATGATCCGGAACACGTCAAAAGCCGCAACATGGATCAAATAATAACTAAGTGGCTTTATAATGACAATTGTCAAAATTTGAAGTCCTGGATTCTCCTCAAGGTGGATCAATTATGGCTTTGGATTGTTGATTCTGGTAAATCTATGACTTAACACGGTCTATTAGAATATACTAATACGCATATGTTTCCTGCCCTAGATACGATAATCACCTCGTGCACGAAATACGGAGATGGTGGCCATGACGTTATATATCGAGAAGTTCTTGCCCAGATGCAAAATGCAGGTCGACAGCCGAATTCAACGTATCAATTAGCTGAACTTATCGTCAAGGCTTGTATTCACACATATGACCGAGTTCCCCTAGGCAAAGGAAATGATGAGATTCAAGCTTTCAAGACTCAGAGAACGGGGCAAGAGTATGCCCCGCTTAATAATGAGCATCTCTCTTCGCTTACAATACACGAAATCTTCTCCAATTCCATTAACCAATCTGTTAGTAGTTCCCTCCCCCCACAAAGTCACTTCAGATCATGACTCCCATTCCAAGCAACTAACCCGCATCATAGGCGGTTGAGGAAACTAACCTCTTCATGAAATTTACTGGTAGCGAAGAAACAGAGAAGGATCCGTCCAACTATGTTGAAGCTATCAAAATGCCAGCTAACCTCCTTTGCAAGGTCAAGGATCTGCGGGACGAGCTACATATTCTTCACACACTGGTTTCATATCAACAGGGAGTACTTGAAGAGCTATGTCCCAAGAGGCCGTATAAAATCCCGAAGGCTGCAACACGGATCCTTCAAAAGATCGAAGAAATGGATAGATACGTGGAAAGGCTCTATGATGCGGTGAGCTCTCTACTCACATAATATATTTAATATCAATGCTAACTACCCTAGGTAAATGCTACCCTCACCCTTCGACAGAACAAGCTAGCCATCCAACACTCTAAGGAGGCAGTAAACCAGGGGAAAATCTTGATGATATTTACCATTGCAACGGTATTTTTTGTGAGTACAACCTAAAGAGTCGATGTATCAATTATCCTAGTGTCTAATGACTGGTTTCAGCTACCTTTGTCGTTCCTTACTTCGTTATTCGCTCTCAATGTCTCAAGTTTCCAGCACAACGCTCAGGGTGACTTGTTTTACTCACCACGGTGGATATTTCCCCTAATATGTAGGCAAAAATGACATTGCTATTGCCTGATATAAGCTGATGATTTCCCATAGTTTGCACTTCACTTGCTGTCTCAGGACCTTTGATCCTATATGCATTCCACAGCAAAATTTCCGACTACTGGAAAATATGGGATTTTTTCATCATATTCTGCCAGAAAACATGGTGTTCCTTCATCGCATGTTTCCGGGATATATTGGTCTTTCCTATGGCCGTCTACACGTACCTGTACATGAACCGCGGCAATAACATAAGGAGATGGCGTAATCGTAACGACGGGCATGGGAGTGATCTCGAGCAAGGTACAACTTCCGGGAGTGCTAGTAAGCCTTCTAGAGCACGTCATAGGTCTATCTCAGACCGCTTCGGGGACCGTTCTAGGACGTGAACTAAGGAGCCTGTATATATGCTATGGTGCCAACAGTGGTATGTTAATTAAAGAGAGAAAGACGATGTATAAGAGAAATTGTTATATGCGTCCTAAGAGTAAGACAGCTATCGATCTAATTATACACACCCTTTTGTAAACTAGCGCACCAGGAACAACGTATTGATTCAACTCTTAATTTTCTACGAGATTGTTGTACTTATTCGTATAGGCGGATATACAAGCTACGTACTAGACATGGACATAGGATATCTCTGTACTTGTGAGACTAAACAACTTCTTGGTCTACTCTGTGTATTAAGGAATATCTCGTACCAGTGACATCGACGCGATGTTGGCCACATGATCTACCATCAACTGGCTCGAGCCAAAGTAGTTCCGCGGATCGCAAAGCGCAACCAACTCCGCGTCGCTGATATTATCAGCAACCTCGGGTCGCGCGCGCAGAATGTCAAGTAGCAGATTTCCCGTTTCGATGCTTTCCTTACACGCCTCGTAGACGACATCGTGAGCAGGTTGCCTACCAATATACCGCGCAAGAGCCATCATAACAGCCTCCCCAACAATAAGCCCCCGGCTCGAACCGAGATTGTCAAGCATAGCACCTGTATTCACAACAAGCCCCGCGAATACGAAATTCGTCTGGTGCAGCGCCCCCGCCGCGACCACAAACGCCTCCGGCACAGCAACCCACTCAAGATGCCAGGGTCCGGAAGCGCGCTCAAAATCAACGACCATCGCATCAAGCCCGAGCGAAGCGTGCGAGCGCAGCAGCTTAGAGGCCGCGAGCACCACCTCGCTGGAGATAGGATTGCGCTTCTGGGGCATGGTCGACGAGGCGCCGCGGTGGGGCACGAACGGCTCGGCCACCTCGCCGAACTCGTTCGACGACATGACGATGACGTCGTACGCGATCTTGCCGAGGGAGCCGCCCACGAGCGCGAGGAAGTTGAGCACCTCGGCGACGGTGTCGCGCGCCGCGTGCCACGTGATGGGCGGGTCGTGCAGGTCCAGCTCCGCGGCGAGCTGGGCGCGCACCCGCACGCCGTCGGGCCCCGCGCCGAGCGAGGCGAGGGTCCCGGCCGCGCCGCCGAACTGCACGAGCAAGCACCGGGGCTCAAGCTCGCGGAGCCGCTGGGCGTGGCGCAGCACGCCAGAGAGGTAGACGGCGCACTTGTAGCCGAAGGTGCAGGGCAGGGCGTGCTGCAGGTGTGTGCGGCCTGCCATGGGCGTGTCGCGGTGCTTCTCTGCTAAGCCGGTGAGAAGGGTGGCGAGCTCGTCGATCTCGCGCTTGATGATCTTCAGTCCCTGGCGGATCTGGATCATGGTCGCGTTGTCCATGATGTCTTGCGTTGTCGCCCCCCAGTGGATGTACTTGGCAAGCTCTGGGGGTGTCGCGGCGACTAGCTGTTCGACGAGAGGCAGCACGGGGTACCCCACAATGTCAGTGTCCCGTGAGAGCTTTTCGAAACTGGATTTACGTTAGTTTTTTCTACTTTCCTCTTCTTTTCGAAATCGTACTCGAGAGTTACAGAGGAGAGTTCATTGGTAAGTTGTTCGCCAACTGTCTCTGGTATCACACCGGTTTTAGACTGGGCTCTCGCGAGCGCCGCCTCAACCTCAACCAAGCATTTAACATAGCTCTTATCACTGAAGACATCCCGCATCTCCTGGGTTCCAAAAAGATTCCGGAAGACACCGGAGTCGAGTGCTGAAACGGCCATGTTCACTTTGATAGCCAGGGGCAGAGTGGTATCTGGTATTATTGAAGCGGTAGTCAATGTTGGATAAGGGAATGAGATTATATTCAAGTCACCTTAGGTCATGCATTTACAACAATTGTGGATATCGACTTCTCCGGCACCGGGAGCTTTAAATACATACTTCAATCCGGCTCGGACCAGCCGTAGCCCCGCAGAGACATGCATGAGATTAAAAGTCGGAGACGGTGGCCGGGATCTTTCGGGATTGCCAAGGATACAAAGAATGTGCGTATCCTCCCCCCTTTTCCCCCTTTTTTTAACAATAACAACTGCATTGATGAGTTGACCCAGAATACTCGAAATTTCATCTTGGAATTACATGTTCTCCAATAGCTCATAAACGAAGCGTATTCCAAGTGCAAAAGAGATAGGATGTGCTTATTAGCATGTATGCATAACAGACTTTTAGCAACGGTGAAATCTCAAGGACCGTATATTGGAAAGATCTCTCTATATTACAATATTGTTTACAGAATGCATGGGTCTAAATAGAAATCAAGTAGTATCAAAGCTGGGTATCAGATGCACCGTACTCTTGCCACAATAATCATGCACACCTCCAAGGTCTAGTCTAGAAGGATAACCACAAAAGAAAACAGAAAGAAAAAATAGACTCCTATATCCGATAAACCTACACAGTCGCCATTCGATCAATCCTATCATACCGTATTGACTCGGGAGACGATGTGTTTTTTTCCTCGGTGTCTTTCGTGGCAACGACTTGGTATCTTCTCGATAGTCGTTCACTCAGACCCCTCTCTGGGCCGTCTAGTTGGAGCAGATATGTTAGTAAATGCAGTCCCCCCTTTTACTTTCCCTGCTTCACCAAGAAGAGGAGAAAACTCACATATGAGAACAGCCACATAGTCGACCATCACGGGACACCACGTCGCCAGGGACAACACTTGACCAAACGTCCACCGGTCATCCTCGTTCGACCGGCCAGAGAGCCCCATCACCTCGCTGCGATACTGACTAAACACAATGATCAGGGCCCACATACTCCCAAAGCTCATAACGCCACCCGCAACACGCAACCACGGGCGGCTGCGCGCCCAAAGCTCCCACACCTTGAGCCGATGGACCTTAGCCCTCGTTTCCGCGCCCGCCAGACTCGAGACGACATAGTACAGCCACCAGACCACACTGATGCCGAGGGTAACATGCGCGACGGTGATCGCATCGCGGAGGTACCCGCGCAGCGTATTCGCCTCGCAGACGACGAGCCAAACGTACTGGCTGTACTGGTGCAGCTCCTCGAAGAGCTGGTACACGGCGCCGCCGTCGTAGCGCGGGTCGTGCGGGATGAGGTGGGCGTACATGCCCTCGACGGCGACGGTCAGGCCGATGACCAGCGCCCACAGGAACTGCCTGAGAAACCGCCCCCGCAGCCCGTCGGCCACGGCCTGCAGCATGACCGCCGGGAAGATGGAGAAGGCGGACATGGCGGTGGACCCGAGCAGCGCGTAGGCGGAGTAGTCCTCCTCGCGGCGGCGCAGCACGCGCGCGTACCGCACGACGGCCGCGCCGAGCATGGCGACGGCGAAGATGAGCGCCGTGTCGAGGAACGTGTTCGCCGACTCGCGGAAGGCGTCGACGAGGCGGGGGGAGCGGGTGGGCAGGGAGCGGTAGTAGCCCAGCCGCGAGGGCACGAGCACGAGGAAGTAGACGGTGGCGAGGGCGGCGGCTGGGAGGGGGGTGTTAGTCTATGCCCTTTCGAGCGTGGTTCATCTGGGCGGGAAGGATAGGGGGTAGCGTCGTGCGGACGGGATGCTTGGATCATACGTACCGAGGTAATAACTAACCATCATCTGCTCACGCCAAGTCAGCTTTCTCTCTTCCGATTTCCGCCTCTCCCCTTCAGAATGCAACTTACCCCAATCCCGGAAACATTGTCGTCCCCCTGCCAGTCCAACTTGCCGCACACCATGCCTCCGCAGCCAAAATACGCAAACTGCGTCGCGCGATCGCGCGCCCCGTCCAGCGCCTCGTCGACGCCGTACTCGGACCCCGCCCACACGTCGATGTACCACGCCGCCAGGTCGGCGGATGTGGGTTTCGGCGTCCAGGTGGCGGGGATCGCGGAGTTCAGGTACGCGATGCCCGTGTACAGCGTGCCGTCGCGGTACGGGTCCCCGCCGGCGATCTGCTCGATGCGCGCGGCGAGCCAGTCCGTGGCCGCGGTGCAGTTGGCCTCTATGTTGAGGGAGGCGAAGGGCGGCGCGAGCCAGGTGGTGGATATGTTGCGGAGGTCGTCCATTTTCTTTTTCTCCTCCTTTTTTTAAGTGCTTTTCAATGCGCGATCGGGGGCGCTGGGGAGAGAGTAAGGGGCACTCTGTCTATCGTACTTATTCGTTTTTTTTTCTTCTTCTATTACTTGGGAAAAGGGGGGGAAGGGGAAGATGCAGTTCGAGGTTTTTGAGAAGAAGCTCTGAGTTGTATTCGAGGGCATCCGGCTGTGACGAGCTCGGTAGGTAGAGATATAAGTTATATGACTGTCGTGTAGGTAAACCTTACAGCGCGCAAGCAGATCGAAGCTCTTATATGCTTCGTTCTTACTTATTAAACCACAAAAGAAAAATAAATACAATCCAAGTCCATCTCCATCCCCCCATCGCGGGTAGAGAAAACATCATATATCTCTCTCCTTAACTCTTCTCGGCCCCCATCCCCTCTCCACGAAACCTAGTGTATGCAGTTGGTTGTTGTTTTTGTCCATGTTGCATTTTCTCCAGCGTGCGCATGGGGTGATAGCGAGGCACGGCGCAGCACAGCCTTGTGTGGTGTGACTGACGAATTTGCCCAATACCGAACATATTACCCCCCCAATCTGCCGATCGGATGCTGGATATAGTAACCCAGTCCGTGAGGCTTGAAGTTACCGCGCCGCACAGCTGCGCGGCTGCTCGTTGTGGCGAAACCCCAAGAAAAAAAACAGAAACAAACCACAGGTTGAAAGAATAGGTATGTCTGTGTAGTCACAATTGCAACCCTACCGTCCCCCAATCTACTCTCGATCGCTAGGCGTAATTTACGTCATGCTCGATGTGTCTTGACCCGGGTTTTTTCTGTTTTTCAGCTGGGCACGTTGACGAAAAGAGGGGAGGGAGAGAGAGGAGGGTTGTTTAATTTGATTCGTTAGGGGGTCCTATAGAACTCGTTGAAGAGATGAAGATGTGGGGATGATTCCCCAGCTTTTTCAATGTGAATATCGTGCTGCCTATTAATCTTTCCTATCACACCCCGAACCCATGATTCATATGGCCTATAGCCCATTTAATCTATGCTTAATATGCAGGTTGGTATGTATTTAGGAGAGGCTGGTATTAGAAACCACACCACGTTGCTATTATCTATACACCATAGCTATAAGTCCACAAGACATTATCTCAATCTCTTTTCTTCTTCTTTTCTGCCTTTTTAAAAATAAAAAAAATAAAAAATAAAAAAAAGAAAAGAAAAGAAAAGAAAAGAAAAGAAAAGAAAAGAAAAGAAAAAAGAAACAAGAGATAAGATATGTCTCGTCTTCAACACTTCCTATACACCCCTTCTATTTTTACCAAACACCATGAACCAGTCCACCCAGTATGGTTGCATGGATAATCCGATGCTTATTTCATCCATCCATCCATCCCTCCCTCTGCGCTGAATACCCAGACCGTCAGAGTACCTAATAAGGCAACGAAACCAATAAAACCTCTCCCACACCCTCCTCGCCTTAGCTGTCGATAAACCCCCGAAACAATGTGGTAGCACAAAATGATCTCTTCCCGTCCCGTCGCATCATATCGCTTTATTTGGCTGATCTAAATATAAGTTTTTCTCTGGCACTAGGCTAGACTCTCGATCCACATATGTCATCAATTTATCTAAGACTTATGTACCTAGATCGCACAACAATTATTACGTAGCTAGCTAGAGATGAAAGGTGTGTGATACCAAAACCAAGCTTACCAGCCCTACGTCGTCGCCGTATCTATGTACCTACCGGTACTTTCTACCCAGACCCTCGTTTCAATGGAAAGCTTTACATTTACTTTCCCCCCTTTGAGCTTCAGTCATTTACCAACACTAAATTAAAGCAGCGATTAGTTCGAGACGGAGATTATTTCGAGTTGAGGTTTAGGCAACGCAACGCAAGCACCCTCATCTTGCTTCGCAGAGTAAAATAGGATAAGGTTTCCAGTTACAAACTCCCTTGGGTAAAGTTCAGTGGCATAATTCAAAACAACGACTGTCATGTAGCAAATTCTTCTAGGACAACCAAGATAATATCACAAATTTTACATGTACGGTCGCCATATGACATCTTGGAATGCTTTGAGGATAACCCTCAATTCATGAGATTTTATAAAATCAATCGATATATATCTTCATCATCAATGCATAGCCACATCGCATTTTAACCGTAGCATTGCCAATACCTTCCCCCTTTTTGCTGGCTCCATGGGCGACTTGTCCCATAAATGTAGTAAAAGCCCCTATCTACCTACTATCATTGAAACATCAACGCCGAACACCGTTCGTCTCATGCCTGGTATCTTGTCTTCGTTATCTAGGGTACGGCGGGTTTCCCCCTCCGTATCCACCACCCCATTGCTGTTGGTGTTGGCCGTGCCCATACGGTGGATACCCTCCTCCCTGGGGTGGAGGCGGGCCTCCGTATCCGCCCTGGGCCGGGTAACCTTGTGGCTGCGATGCGGCAGCGTAGTATGATGCTGCTTCACCCTGCTGGGATGGTCCTCCATAACCCCCTTGTAGCGGATAGGGCGAGCCACCTGAGGCGTACTGCGGTGCTTGCGGGGCATCGTAGTCTGGGTACGGAGCCGAATAGTCCCCACCGCCTTGCGGCTGTTGATGATACCCGTAGTTGGAGCTGTACTGGGGACCAGGCGAGTGTGATGATGAAGTTGGGCGGCTATTTCCCGAACTAGCGCCCATCGCGTCGAGATCCCGAGTCGCGCACTGAGACCATAACGAACCTCTAGGTCTACCGTGGCCAAGTTGTTCAACAAGACCGCCGTCAAAGATGCCACCGCCATGAGAATGCGGCTCGCTCTTGTTGTTTGACGTGTTCACATGGTTCTTGCCCGTCCGGACAGAATTAGACCCTAGAATGCGGTTCAGGTCATGGCGATGCGGGTATTCATCGACCCACTTCCGCACGGTGTCGAACATGTCTCGCTGGATCTCGACCCGCTCGTCACGAATAGCCGGGTGGTGAAATGCACGTAACACATCGTCGACAACCTCGTCAACGGGCACACCGGGGTTGTCCCAGGCATACAAGATGCGTCTAATAGTGATGTTAGCACATAATACGAAGTTCAAGTTGTGAATGGTTTACTTACGGGACAACATATTGGAGTACGGTCGTAGCCACCCTTCCGGCACAGGAATTCAGGACATTAGTGAAGTGGTCTTTGGACAGCATGGAATGAGTCGGGTCAGTGCAGTGAGGATTTGTCCACGGTTCCAGCTGCGACTTAGCGCTAGCACTAATGACTCCAGATGAACCATCCTTCAGTACCTTGGTTACGGCGTTGATAATTGGTCTGATGAAAGGCGCCAATAAGCCGAGAACAAATGCGGTCAGTGTCTCGCTAATGTGCTCGAGGAGACTTTCTAGACCTGGAATCTTGGCGATACCTCTGTTGATCGCCTTGACAATCCTGTCGCGAAACTGCAGAATCGGGTAGATTTGTCTCGAGACTTTCACAGGATCGAAGTCTTCGCTCATGCCAGGAACGATATTGACATTAGCCCGGGTGCTCGAGTAAGTCCCATTATACTCGTTCTGTCGTTCCTGGTCCTCCGCCATGCGCTTCAAGCTACGAGCTTCAGAGGCCATGCCGCCGCCAATGCCTGGCAATTGGCTAACAAGCCCGATAAAGTCGGAGGCGCTGCCTCGACCCCCAAACCCTCGAGTGCCACTGCTACCGTCAACCCCACTAGACTTCTCGGAATTCTTCAGGGCAATGTCGAGCTGGTCGACCTCGGAGACTTCAGACTGGGTGAAGTGGTCGTTGGCCTCGCCCAGGACGGAATGCAAGAAATCGACACCACCAAAAGTGCCGGTGACAAGAGGAAACACACGGCGACCCCGGAGGTTGATCTCTGAGCTGGCTCCACAATGGGGGAAAACCTCGTGGAATCCAAGCTCACGCAGGGCGAGCTCACAGTAGTTGCTGTGAGCGCTGAAGTCTTCCATGCAGTGAAGCGACTGGCCGAGGCACCGCAGAGCCTCACAAAGATCCTCTTCCTTGCCACCACCACGGGAGCCGTGGGTGTAGAGCCTTCCGTAATGGACACTACGGCCAATACTAAATCTAAGGTAGCCAGCACTCGTTGCCCAATCACCTCGCTCATTGGCGATATAATTCTTCATACCGGTATGCGGATCGATCTCTGTCTCAACCGGCCTGACCGGTCCGCGAAGTCGGGGATCATATTTCCTAGCGTCGTCGTTCTCAGCGTAACCGAGGGGGTTGTCGATATGCTCTTCGGGACGATAGACTCCAAGGCGCTCGGCTGTGACCTCGAACTCGTCGGTGGCGTAACCATTGGCAAGGAAAGAAAGCACCCACACCAGGATTCGTATAGTATCGGCATTGGCTCCCTTCAAGCTGGCAACATCGACAGCCTGGGAATAATCGCGAAGCCAGTTTCCGAAGTAGGTGCGCTGGACGAGGAGAGTGGTCCATTTCTTGCCGTGCAGAAAGGCCAGGGTCTTGAGCATGTCTTCAATGTCGCCATGACGCCAATTGTGACCCTCGACCTGGGCAATGGAGGGAATATTGCCAGCACCAAAGGCAGATACCTGGGTAGGCATCAGAACCAGTACAAGGCCGAGAATAAGCAGCATGCTGCCAAAGCCGAACCTGGGACCAGCCATTGTGCAACCAACTGCCCGGTTGGACGGAGGCTTGCGCAATTGAAATGACGGTGAAAGAACCGAGTCAGAGTTGGGCCGGGGATGATGCGTATACGATTAGGTGACGCAGGTTGAATGATGACAAGCGAAGCACCAACTGGATGGTGAAGTCAGATGGGCGAACCGAAGCTGACGGGGTTTTTCGAAGTCAAAGTCGTGATGGACAGCGGGGTAAATTTTCTTTTGTTTTAGCGCAGTGCGGCGAAGTTGGAATCGGGCAATTGATTGTCTCTTTTTTTCCCTCTTTTTCCTCTTTTCCTGGGAGGGGGGTAACTATAGCCGGAAATGGCAAACGAAGAGAGAGAGAGAGAACTGCTTCTAGATCAAAGTGCAGAATTGCAGAACCAACACGCATGCATACACACACCTTGAGTCACCAAGACAAGGTAAACGAGTAAGGAAAATGGTGAAGGTGAAAGGTGATGGTAATGGTAATGGTAATGGTAATGGTGACGGTGACGATATAGAGAGATGTGGTGAGAAATAGGCGGGGTCAAGGTTGCAGCCAAGGTGTGAATAGGTAAGGGGACAGAAGAAAAAAAGAAGTTGTACGGAGTAAAGAGGTAAGGTAAGTACCTAACCTAGAAGTAAGTGCCTAGGTTAGGTAAGAGAGTATGGCTTATTTCCGTCACTTGTGCCACCTTAGGTATCTACACTATTACCTAGGTAGGTATGCTACTGCTGCTATGTATGTAAGCAAAACCTAGGTACCTAAACCTAACACAGTCCTACATACATTAGAAAACTTAGTAAAGGTGACCGATCCATGTATCATGATTATGAGATCATGTATTTTAGCAGCTGACTAATGGCGTGCAGCTACTTACCTAAGGTAGACAATTGCCTACAACTAGGTACTATGTAGGTCTTCGTACTTCACCTAAAGTTAGCCTAACCTAGCTAAGTTTATCTCAGTGCCTTGTCAGCTTGTGCTGTTATCTCAGCTCCAACACAGAACAAGCTAGGTCAGGAAGGATGGAAAGCAACGTAGTAGTATAATAGTGAAGCTATTAAGGTCACCTCTTCCAAGCCGATGTGCTTTTTTTGTTATTCACATCAACTCGAATAATGAAAAAGTCGGATAACTTAAGCGACCACCTAATTGCCCGAGAATTCCTCACCGGGCATCGATGAGTTCCTAGGTTAGGTTGGATAGTCATTCACCGAAAGAAGTATATCCAACAGTTGTTGTAAACTACCTACCGAATAATGCATTTCCGGCTATTACGTATCCTCGTCGTTGTCCTTTTTTCTCGCCGCAATATGAACAGCTGGAATAACAGGTAGACAAGGGACCTTAGGCAACAGAGACAGGAGATGATGAGAAGGGCAGTGTATAAGCGAGAGGCGAAGAATAAAACACAGGGATGAAATGCAAGAGATGGGGAAAAAAAAGAGAGGGTAGATGAAACGAAATCAACACTTGTTAGTGGCGTTGCTGAACTCTGAGAATTCGTACACCAAGAGAAGTTTTATAAGTTGGTTGATTGGCCTAGCTTGATGGTTTATTCTATAGGCGAGTCCGATCCAGCTCTCTCGATGGAAAGGGAACCGGTTTCTTGTGTAAACCCCGTACATGTATAGAATAAATAGTATAAGTTTTGTCTGGTGTAAGTTAAAGCTGGTAAATTAGCTGCCCGTAACGGGTGTCTTGTGCTCTGCCACGCCAGCACCTAGCTAGCCACATTACTACATCTTCCTTGTAGGTATCGATGTAAGTCTGGTAAGTTCAAGTTGGCGGGTTGGTAAGTAGGTATGCAGCACACACCGTAAGTATGTAGTGTAAGTTACGCACATACACACTCACATACATATTAAGTACCTATTCGATCATATACAGGGCTCCGGGACCTGAAAGGACGTTTCTTAGAGTAAGCTTCGTTTAGCAGGTGGCATTGGTGGCGATCTGTGCGTGCAGTATGCTCATACGTATGTATGTACCGTACTTATTCCCCGCCATTCTTACATCCTTACATCACGGATGCTTTTTTTAAAAAGGAAAATAATAATAAATTATGTAGGTAAGAACAAACTTGAGATTTTGATCCAATCCCTCCCCTCCATTTCTATCATTTTTCTTTTTCAACGTTTCACTGCTGCCGCAGGGGCCGTTTAACAAGGGTAGTAGTATACGCACATGTATGTGTCTTTGATGTGACCCTCATCCGAATCCAAAAAGCCCCATGTTGTAGCTAGTAGGTATGAAATATAAGGTAATAGTAATGTACATACATACAATATCAATGTGTCTACGTACCCCTTAACCATGCTTGCCTGCCGGTAAAACAAAGTTGCCCGTGTCTACGGACAGCACGGTAGTTATAGGAAATACATCCTAGTACAAGAAGTACCTAGCATTGCAAATCAGGAGGGGCTGGAAACCTACTCAGCTGATGAGAAATATTTTTTTTCCCTTTCTCTTTTTTTCCCTGTTCCTTTTTTTTTAATTTATTTAATGGAGGAGGGGGGGAGACTAAGGTTTGGCACCTACTAGGGGGGAGGGGGAGGGGCAGACAGCGGGAAGAAGAGGAGTATGTACATAGCGTGGTAACCAATGTATTATGTAGGTTTAGCATGTAGAAGGAGACGGGTTCCAATAGGGAGGTTCCGCGGTTAAGCGGGAGCTAACCGAAAAAGAAGTCTTTAGCTAGCTTCTTTTGTTTTAACTTCTCGAAAAAAAACGAGAACGACGGGGATCAAGGGAGTAACCATAAGAGTTACCTTGAAGAAGGACATGTACCTAATTCCTTTTCAGCCCTACTACTACCTGAGCAGGCCGCTTTGTAGGCCTTGGTGTGTTACTTTGTCATTTCTGTCTCTTTTTCTAAAAAAGAATTATACAAAAAAAAACTCTCCGATAATGACCGATCAATAGTTCATCAGCTCTGTTTTACTACTTGTTTCTACATTGATACCACCAGCTATGGAGTGGATATGTACCTCATGTAGGTGAGTTACCATGTAGTTGAATTTACCTTATGCGCCGTAACCTCACACACCCCTTTTCCCCTATTTCACTCTCTGTGTATGTTGCGCTGCGTACATGTGTATGTGCGTGTGTCTGTGTGTGCGCGTGTAAGTGCGTGTAAGTGTTATGCATAGGTCAGGTCAAGGTTAGGTGTGTTATGGTAAACCCATCTTCCTCTTCTCCCTTCTTCGGCTCAAACTTGCCGTTCGTGCGTTTTATTCCCTATTTCCTATCTACCCATTGACATATTGTATGCTTCTTAATAACTAGCATCAAAGGTTCTCTGCATATGTACGAAATAGCAAAAGACTAGGGAGGTATTCAAAAAAAGAAAAGAAAAAAAGGCAAAGGGAAACGCCGCATTCCCCCCCCCCCCACTGGTCCGTATATGCACGCTAATATCAATATTTTGTTATTTGACCCGTATAGTCCACGAGTCCTAACTCCATCCCCCCGACTTGGCGGTTTCAAGAGTTCGAGCTCGGTTAGGTGTTTCTCGCCACACAAGGGTGCAAACGAAGGGTATACTGGAAACATACCTAGTTTACCTACGATATGTTAGTGTATGATGGTGTTTAGGTATGTAAGTGAATGTATGTGGTAAAGGGGCGGGAGGTCGGTACCTAGTCATGTACACTAAATACCATTTCTATTGGCTATATACCCTAATCGTGCCATCATTGGTTGTCCGGCAGGCACTTCATATGTATCCTATGTAGGGGGCTAGGGGGAGTGTTCATGTATAAGTCCACATGCATCCATATATGCATACCTCCCTGGCCTAGTTGCGGTCTACATAAGTCTAGCTTAACTTAGTCTAACGAATATGCACTCGTGTTTTATTCATCGTTGGTACCGGTGGCAGTGCATGCATAAAATGTTGGACTAACACTTGGACTACACGGTTCTCCATTACTAGTGTACGGATAGCGGTTAGAAGGAACGACTTATACCAAACCAAAAGAGAAGGGTCTGCTTTTCTAGAAACAAAACATTGGTTCACTGTGTGCGCTAATGTAATGTGCTGCGGATGACACGCCCTAATAAGAAATGTTACATAAAGGAAAGGAATATTGGAATGATAACGTGCTTTATCACACGTGGTATAGCTCGTGACGAGACTACATACACCCATCCATCCAAAACCATACCCTACGGTTATGTGGGCAATGAGGCCACTATCGACTGTGTATCATACTTACTTACTCACATACGCACACCTGAGGAGCACAGGTCAGGTAGCCACTTTCTAACACACGGACGTATGAGGATGATATCATCTGTCAGTTATCTTGGGTGGGTACCAGCGCTTTGGAACAATCTCTTGTTCTCGGACGATTTGAGAGAAAAGAAACCCATCCCACTAGCCAGCCACGCGGGAGAGCGGGCACTACCGTCCAATCCAGCTGGGCGGGATAGGCATGGGGGGGTGAGCAAAGAAAATAGTCAGGGGAGAGGAAAGGGAGGAGGGGGGGAAGGGGGGGGGTGAGTTCTGACTCAGAACCCCTGAAGATTGCTTCTTAAAAGGAGATATTCTTGTTTTGTTTTTACTTCCGTGTTCTTATCCGCGTTGGCGGGACTATGTTAAAATAAAATCCATTGTCTTTTTCTTTCCCTTTCTTTATTTTGACTTGTTCTTAGTGAAAAGGGTAAAAAGCGAGACGGACTAGGTCGAACGATCTGGGAAAGGGAACGGGTAGGATTGTGGTCCTCTTCAAAGACAGTCAACAGAATCCTACGAACCGAAGCAGAAAGTCTGGGGTTATGTAGGCAGGTGGGTGCAACTCCACTTCCAACCTGGAAAAGGGAGGTTAGCAAGCTAATCTAGGCCATTCCTCGACCAAAATCGACCTAACTCAGGGTCACCCTCCCGTAGAGATGACGTTTACTAACAACTTACCTGAGCTATGATAATGTCTTGTGATGCCGTACATAAGGGGTCCCATACCAACCTAACCTAGATGCCGTTGATACCGTAAACCCATTGAGAACTCCATTTAATAAATCCCGATTTACGTAATGAGTTGTGAAGAGCTAGGGATACTTATCTCGGGAAGGTCAAGAAAAGAAAAACGCCGCTCCTCGCCTCTTTGCGGCTCCTGATACGGCGTCTAGAAGCCAGACTCCCACGATGGATCCGCGGTGGCATACCCATATAGGCAACGCTTCTAACGAGACCCAGTTGTAAGCGTGTGCAAAACTTCCGATGTGGCTCCTTCCCGGCCGATCAACATCAAGTCTTCTCCATGGATCCCTCGACAATACCGGCGATCAGGACATATCACCAAACGTTCTGGACCGCCTCTGCCAATCCAACACCGACCGGGACTACACTCCTCCGTTGGGCAACTGACCTTGCTGCATACCTAGTTCAGGGATGATCACCAGGCAAGGAAGGAAAGCAAGTAATAGAAAGTGAGCGACCTGTGGAGTTACTATTAGCACTCTAGCTTATATATATGTATGGGTGTATTACTAACCCTGGTAGTCGTAGTTTTCTTTTGACTCTCTACTTCTAGATGACGCGATGATGCGTCGGAGCCGGTTATAGAGGGTCATTGGAAGCTAACGTTCGTCGTCGTCGTCGTCGTTAGTCAGCCCAATGCCCCGCGCGTCATCCCCCGACTATTCGGAGGATGATGAAAAGGCAAGATAGACGAGTGGAGTTTTAGGCTGTTAAGATTCCTAGCTCGATTGATAAGCTTATTGAGCGGTGATCGATGGTCACGCAAGAATTGCCACCCCCTGTAAGCGTCAGTGTGCAAGTCTCCCGTTTCGTACATTGCTGCGGGGGTTTGAGCGAGAGACAGACAGGCAGGCAGGCAGGCAGGGAGGCAATACATCGACTCGAGGAGTTCGTGGGATGAATTTTTCCCGCTGACACCGGTCTCGCACCCACCGATATTTGCACCTCTGTCGGTGGAGAGGCTCTCAGCCTCAACATGTGGCTTGGTTGCTGCAGCCATAACATCTATACCGACACACCGAGCAAGCTGTAATATTAATTTATTTGATCCTGACGGTACATGCCAATCGGTATCCGCTGGGGTAGATGACAGCGCGGGAAGAGAAGGAGATGGAGAACGGTTCGTAGCCGTTATTCGGGCCGACGTAAATAGTCGTTGGCCTAGTTCAAATCGAACCTGTCACACCCGTCGCCTCGGAGCAGGGCCAGGGGGTGGGATTGGATACCTTTGTACCGGAATGCGGCTTATCTCCGTTGGGACTACTAAACAATAAGCCAAGCTGCTCTGGACGGGCCGCACCCTCAAGCTACCCGATCCATATTCCCATTCAGGTTATGTGATATAGTCTATAGATGGCTGCGATCTTCCTCACGTGAATAGTCATGCTTAGCATGGTCCAAGTTAATGACACTCCTGGTATGCGCCGGCAGGCAATGTTAGTAGTTGGTGAACATGTCGAATAACAACTTGCCGGGGCGATGAGACTAGCCCCTTGAGGTCGGACGCTCCGATGCTTGATGCCGGCCTGTACTAGCTATAACTTCAAGCTCCGGATTCCCTAAAAGACGCATTCCGCCTGGCGTCATGCGCCTGTGAAATGACAAGTAAAACATGCACCTTGTAGGTAATTCTTAGAAATATTGAGCTTTCTAATGGATCGATGCAACATTACGCGCTTAGGCACAAGACGAACAGCGGTATAGCTTCTGTACCGGACTTCTCGTTATGACGGAACGAAAGAGCCAAAAATGGCGGGATGGCTTCTGCATCTAATGTCAGAATCATACGATGACCGAGGGCAAGGCAAAGGGAGAAGGACAAGAGTGATGTTGAAACACTCCTCGAGGTTGAGATTAGAGTGAGGCTAGAGTTAAATGAGGCTGAGCTTGTAACTCGTAAGATAATCCTATGTCAAGGAAACGCCCCTAGGGATCTAGTCATCTATGGCTATCGGTATGATGTAAAGGGGGTGATAATTGGTGAATTTAAGACTCGGAGAGGATATGCTAGACTCGACAGGCGAATCTGATAGGCGTCTTAGCTACCTGTTAGCTAAGACTCTGGGCTATGCAACTAGGAACCGTCGGACACGTGGGGGAGTCTTCTAAGTTTTTGACACCGCTTCTACTCTTACCCATCTGAGGTATTAGCCACCGATATAGGCAAAAGAGGGCGGCCACCGAAATTGTAAGTAGTACCGTCAGCAATCAGGGAACTCGTGTAACCAGTCAAGAGGATGGTCGAAGTCCCTGCAGCCAACCTGTGGTATAGACGGTAGGAGCTCGGGAAGGGGGTGTAACGGTTCTAGGTAAACAGGATCTCTCAACTTGAGAAATTGCTAATACGGGAACTACGTCCCTTGTGTCCCCCTACAGGGATATTGGTGACAATACAAGGGACTATAGACTCACTTGACCTCTACCCTGGGTATCATAACGGTAAGAAACTCCACCCTTACTTTTGCAGCGCTTACTGCGTGAAAGCCCGCGTCCGCCTCACCAGAGCTTCTCCACCTAGGAAGTAACCATTAGGATAGGTAAGTATTCAGGTAGAAAGACCTCTCGCTATAGATGACCAGTTATATCCAACAGGGGTGTTAGTCTTCGTCTGTATTTTACAGACCAAATAGTATAAGAAGGACGAGAAAAGACCATACCAAATCAAAATCCGAACTCACCAGCTCTGTTATCCTACACATTATCAGATTAGATACCCAACACATCATCTCTTTCCGAGTCATACCAAAGACGAAGTTTATAACATCTCAAAATAAACATAATAACAACATGCCTCTTACCTTATGGAGAGATATCTCGCCGCTTGGCCAGCCCCTCAAACAGCCTTCTAGTAGATCCCCCCATGTTCTCGTTATCGGAGGAGGCGTAACTGGACTCGTGACGTGAGTATATATATATATATTTTTTGACTACCCATTTGCATCTGAGGCCAAGCACCTAAGGGGTTGGGCTGAAGATTGTTCTTGAACCCTTTTGCCCCCACAATTATACAACAACCGTGGCAGGACAGACACTAATGGCTCTTATCATAGGTCATGGGTTCTCCTCGATCGTGGATACCATGTCACCATCCTGAGCAGTGCTTGGGCTAGTGATGAACAACGCTTGACCTCTCAGATAGCCGGAGCTCTGTGGGAATTCCCACCAGCCGTGTGCGGCCAACATACCGACGCCATCTCCCTCGCACACTCTAAGAAGTGGTGTATGACAGCTTATCATATCTGGGATGGTATTGCTGCCATTCCATCCTTGAGTGAGGAGTCTGGTGTGCGGATGAAGCCAGCAGATTTCTTCTTCCTTGATAGCGTGGAGAATGACAAGGAACAGCTCTCCAAGATGAAGGAGATCATGGCTAGTGGTGTCAGAGGCTTCTACCGGGGAGCTGACATAATCGATGAACGACGCCTCAACCCAGAGTATGGCGCTGTCGATGCCTATGAAATGATGGCACCGATCATCGACACCGACCAAGCTATGCACTGGCTGACAGAGCTAGTTGAGAGCAAGGGCGCGAGCTTTGTCACTGAGACCATCCACGACGACTTGATTGACATTGAAGACTCCCTGCGATCTCGCTTCGGTGCTGATGTTATTATCAACTGCACTGGTCTTCAAGCAGATGCACTTGCAGGAGACAACAGCGTATACCCAATCAGGGGCGGGCTCATCCGAGTCATCAACGATGGGGTGGACTTCCCCAAGGTAGATGCGGCTTTGACAATTACAGCCGATGCTGCCAACGCCAACGAGATTGTCTTCTTGGTGCCACGGAATGACAACATCCTCCTCATAGGGGGCATAGCCGAACCGCATGAGTGGGACTTGGATCTTACGTTAGAGAGCCCGATCATCCGAAGGATGCGGGACAGATGCGAAAGATTCTTGCCGGGCCTGAAAGATGCCCGACTTGACGCGGAATACCCGTTCGCTCAAGGCCTTCGTCCTTTCAGAGGTACCAACGTTAGAGTGGAGCGCGAGCTCCGAAGAACGGGGAGCCGGATTGTCCATTCATACGGCCACGGTGGTGCTGGCTGGAGTCTGTCCTTTGGCTGCGCCCAGGATGTCGCTATGCTAGTTGAAGAGACGCTAGCAGGTCTCCCGGCTATGCCGATGAAGGAGATGAAGAGCGAATGGAAGGGATCGGATATCAGAACAAAGCGTTGGGCATCTCCGGACAACTAAACGGGCAGAACTCGCGATCACTTGATCACTCGACCAGGAAGTGGGAATCCGGCTACCATGGAAAGAGGAGTAATTGCTGGCTGGCGTTTTGCGGTTGGTTGTGGTTGGCTGTAGAGAAATTATTTGTCTTACCTAAACTGTCTTTGCTTTGAATATACCAATCCTTTAGTAACATTCTTGCGGGCTTGAAATGACTAGATATGTCAACATGCAGATACGGTGGAGAGATGAAGAGGGATGAGTAACCCGAGTAAGAACTATGAATCAGACATAGCGGTCAAATAGTCATGTCTGACCACCAAGATGATACCAAGTATAGAAGAGATCGAAATAAGGCGCTGACATATGATGATCTCGAACGCGAAAGAAAACCCCATGTTGTGTCAGATAAGATACCTCTCTTAGTCTGGGCAGTGGGTATGTATGTATATAAGGCTGACAGGTCATTTGATACCAAAGATGCGGCTATTGAATGCGAGTAGATTCTAGAGCGTACCTTTAATTTAAAAATGGAAGAAAAGAAGAAGCCCATTTCCCAGCAGGTATAGGGGCAGGCATGTACGCCGCACAGTACCTGCATTTCGAATCAATCCATGCGTCGTTCGTCTGGTCTGTAGTCAGCCGTCGTAGTAGTTAAGGCTGACAGTAGTCAAAGCTGACAGTGCGCCATATGCTAACATTAGCAAACGCATAGACGTAGACGTAATAGACGTAGACGGAGACGTAGTCGCAGTCGCAGTTACAGTCGTAATCACAATCGAAGTTACAGTCGTAGCCGTAGTGCCAGAAGCAGACATAGGGTAGATGACAGATTGGATACTCTTAGGTCAAGAGTCCCCCCCTCCGTCCTCACCCCCAAATGAAGCACGATCAAGCATGATGAGGCGGAGATCGCGGAATGTAGAGTAGTAGTTAAAAATGCCCGGGAGCGCCACTTGCGCCATAATACCAGAAAAGGAACCTTTCCTAAAAAGCAGCAAAGTAAATAGAATAAAGGGAGATCCAAGAATCATGCAAGCCGCAAAGTATGGATCGAGACACCTCGGTTGTATCACACTTTGCGATCAACGATATTTTGAGACCGGATGGGCATAGCAATGTATACTTCGTCTACTGCTATAGGCAAAGCTACAAGAGCACTATATGCGTAGCATATGCAAGGTAATAATAGGCGATACTAGGATGCTGTGACGATAACTCGGCAGATGTACGATGTTATTGTGGGTAAGTAAGTAGGAGAGGAGAGGATCAGGATTCAGGATCAGGATCAGGATCTCGCATTACGATGCAAAAACAGACAGACAAATGATCGATGAAGTATGATAAAAACGCTCAATTGACCTTCAATGAGGTAATGCAATGCAGGTGCATGATGGATGATGAATGCTGCTTTGAGGAGATGGGGAATTCAGGTTTTAGAAGATGGAAATGGAAATCATGTGGAGATGGGGATGGAGATGGAGATGGAGATGGGAATGGAAAAAAGGGAACAGGAACAGAGGCTCTTGGCTCTTGGCTCTTGGTTCTTGGTTCTTGGCAATGACAGAATTTATGCATATATGCATAGCTTATGGTATAGTGTACTTACATATATCTGTTAGTTATGAGCATTAAAGGTGGAGTTGACGAGTTGACAATGCAATTCGGGATCACCTAACGCTAACCTTACTAAGCTTAAAAATAGCGCGTCATATTATCCAATAGGAAGTCGGGATATCTGCCTAACGACCTCATAACCAAAGTCAAATAGGTGACACACCTGGGAACAGCCGAACAGGGCGCGTTTAGTCAGGCGCTGCCGCGCTCAATGTCACGTAGTAGTTACACAGTTATGAGTCTTGTATAATTTGGATATTTGCGTCATTCTTGCCCCTGAGAACAGGAACATCAATTTCAGGGCAGTCAGGGATAATCGAGGTCAAAACAAGTTGGTTCAGGGGACATGACATTACACGTAGCTCTTGGCTCCCCCCAGATAAAATACAATTTCGTCTACGCTATTGTTCTCTTTATTTTATTTCTTCTCCCCTTCTTTGTCAAAAACACTAGTGTACAGGGCGAAAAGAGAATGTTATATAACACGAGCCCGTATAATACCTAGTGCAAAGACAAAAAATGAGTTAAATTCTTTGTTGAATTGTGGTACATGACAATTCAAAAGTTCCAAGGTTCGACCGATTCAGAGACGAGGAGACAGAGATAGAGACGGCGTGGGTTTCGTGCTGCAAAGGCAAAACCTTAAGCCAAAGGCCAAAGTCAAAGCCAAAACAAGAAACCTCAAGCAATTGGAAAAGTAAAACAGAATGCAGGTGTAGGTTTGCAGAGAAGCTTGGCAACTGGTAATTACTTAAGTACCTAGCAACTGCTGCAGTGTTTAACCAAGTACATAGGTACCTAGGTACTTACTGTACAGTACCTAATTGTACTACATAGTACTGACATCAAACAAACGAGGCTTAAGCTTCGGATTTAACCTACCACAAAGCCAGGTATGTATCCCGACCTCCCCCCTTCTCCCCATATCCCCACTAATAAAAAAAGGCTAGGAGGACCCTTAGAAAGCCGAAGTTTATGGGCCCATTATTCAGCCATGGAAACGCCCTATTGAGAACAATTTAGAACTAATTACACGGTTCACGAATTGGCTCACAAAAACCTTTCCCCGTTCAACACCTTAACGAACCAGATCCAATTCAAAACTGATCTTCCTTAACCCCCTCAATTCCCACACTTCTTCTGTTACCCAACTCTCACATGATAAATAATCTATCATCTTATTTTTATTTTTACTTTTACCTTTTCAACCGACAAGATGGAAGCCATACTTCTTGCCAAGATGAATCGTTCCCTGGATTCTCTTTAATCCAGTAACTTTGCCAAACGAACACAACAACCATAATACTAATAATAACACCTCCACAGAGAAGCATTCCTACCTGCTTCTATCTGCCCAACCTTACATTCTACCTCCCTGTCTTCTTGCCTTACCTCACTATTCTTCGTCTTCCATTCGTCAGCTTTTCTACCAGGCCACACCGACACTCCCGAGCTCAGTAATATAGTCGTCCAAGTATAGCCAGAATAGGCCACACAAGCTGCACCCATTCGTTTTATTCATATTTCTCACTCCAGCAATTCCTTTCCATCCCTCCTGCAGGGGTACATCTGACAGTCATCATGACCTCGCGGACGAATCGGAATCGCTCTGAGGAGCCTGAATCGTCCGAGGAGATGAAGGGTCGAGTAGCCCTGGTTAATATCCATGAGCATCATCAATCGCATCAGTCGCTGCAGATGACCTACAGAACAGCATCTCCTGAGGTGGTACTCCAGGAGGCATACATCTCGGCCAAAGACATTGCTGTCGAGCGACCCATTACCATGGCCAGAAACCCACCCAAAAACTTTGGTGTGGTTATTCAAGGTCTATACCGAAGTGGCTATCCCGAAATCGCAGATTACCCCTTCATTTCGACTTTGAAGTTGAAAACCATCGTCACCTTAGTCAGCAAGGATCTGCCGGATGGCTACAAGCAGTTTGTTGACAGCAACTGTATCACCCACAAGGTCTTCGACATGACAGGCACCAAAAAGGCAGACATCCCGATTGAGCTCATGCAATCCATCATGTCTGTGGTGAGCAATCGCAAGAACTATCCGCTGCTCATCCACTGCAACCAGGGCAAGCATCGGACAGGTTGTGTCGTCGGTGTCCTTCGCAAAGCCCACGAATGGGACACCAACAGCATTATCCAAGAATATACGAAATTTGCAGCGCCCAAGATACGAGAAACAGATGTGAAGTATCTTACCGACTTCAAAGCATCTCATCTCAAATCTCGTTCAAACGGTCTATCTGCGAATTCACGCAGGTACTTCCTCTTTGTCGGCGTGGCATTTATTGCCTTGTGTGGGTTCATGTACACTTTTGACCAGCTGAGATGCTGGCGGCCTACGTCTAAACCTTCCTTCTCGTCGTGATAAGTCGAAGGTTTCAGCACATACAACCAAGGTAGCAAAAACAAATCGCTTGCACCAATAAATACAAACCTTCGATAGGCATGAGGAGGCAAACGGGAAACCTAGGAAGAATGGAGACATGGATCTCAACCATACTAGGCTTGGGAAGCGTCGGCATTACATTAATAAAACCGGAGAGCCTAGACAAGACTACAGGACAGTCCAAGATTTACCATCTTCATGGAAGAACATGCACTTTTGCATAAAAGGGAGGAGATGAGGAGGCATTTCTATACGAAATGATGTACTGCTTTCAATATTGTCCTCTTCTTTTCTGGGGTTTTCCTTTACTCATCTTTCCCCTTTCCCCCACTTCTTTTGTCTTAAGAATATCTTTCTTTTTTTTTCTATTCTCGTGTACTTTTGGCATTCTGAGGTTGATAGGTGAAAGGTGGGAGAGACACAATTGGAGACTATCAAGTGCTGAGCTGTCTCCCGGCGTTGATTTAGGGAATTTGGCGTATCAAGACCACCCCAGCTTTTGGGAGCTTTGTTTTGTTTTTGTTTTGTAATTCCTTTTGTTCCAGAAAAAGAAAAGAGAAAAGAAAAAAGTGTTAGATTAAAGGGGTGGGGTCAGAACATGTGATAACACATGTCATAGCATTGTATACAAAAAAAATAGATCTATATATATATAAAAGTGTACCTTTTTTGCTCCAAGTTGTGGTTTTGGGGTAACACGTCAGAAATACAGATACAGATACAAATACATAACCTACAATGTAAATTATCTATCAGTCATCTCTTCCCCCCCTTTCTTTGCTCATGCGGCCGGCCATGTCACGCAGCAGTAGGTATAGACAACAACGCAGCACCTGATACGGTCAGATATCATTCTTGTGATGTCATTGTTTCTTCTTTTTTTCCCCTTTTATCTATTTGTTTGTTGTGAGGATAGTCTCAGCCGGGCCTTGATGCGTCCGTACGTGGCATCCAAGACTCCCCATATCACGCACCACCCACTTTATTTTGATTTGTTTTTCATATGTACACTGATACTGCCTAAGCGCCCATAGATAGGCGATCTAAGGGAGATGATCCTCAACGACGTCATCACTCGGTCGTCGAAATCTTGGAATCGCCTGCTGGTCGAACAGACTTAGAACTTAATATCCCATTCCTAGCCTTTCCCTTCCCCAAGACAAGACATCGCGTGCCCCTTCTCCTCTCCGCTCCATATCTTGGAACGAGCAGCTTCCCTACGAAGCACGCGAGAGCATCCTTCCCCCTTCCGCTTCCTCATTCCTTTCCCTTTTCCCACGCCCCTCTCCCTCACTACTCCACCCACCGCGGGTTCTCCGCCCGCTCCCTCGCCTCCGCGTCGCGGTCGCCCGTCGCATACGCCCAGCCGTCGGCGGCCAGATTGGCGGCGGCCAGGCCCAGCGCGACGCCGCGCACGGCGCCGCGCGCGCTGAACCGCGCCCGCAGCCCGCTCTTCCGCCGCATCCCCATCACCGCGTAGGCCCCGCTCGCCGCCGCCGCCACCCCCGCCCCGTCGATCTTGAACCCCTGCAGGTTGGCGTAGCTGGCGAACACGAGCGCGGGCACGCAGAGCAGCGGGCGCAGCTGCAGCGGCCGGAAGTGCAGCGCGGTTATGAGGGTGGCGAGGCCCATGGGGGGCAGGGACGAGTCTGGGGGGGGAGGGGAGTTAGTGTGGTGGTTTGGGACTTTGGGTTTGTACGGTGAGGAGGGTGGGAAGAGGGGGGGGGGGAGGGAGAGGTAGCTGGTATATAGCTAGGTGCTTGAAGGAGAGGGTGGTGAATTGCGAGGGCTATTAGGAGAAAGGCGCTCAGACGTACTTCCCCAGGCTTTCAAGCTTGATATCGCCGTTTGCGATTGGGAGGGTTCAGAGGGTTCAGATGCCATTTTTTTCTTATATCTTATATATAGTCTTCGGTGTTGGAGCTCGTGTGACTAGCTGTTCGGATTCGTAGAGAAACTTGCGCCGACAGCAGAGGGAGGCAAAAGAGGAAAGGAGAATAACCAACTTTCGTTGTCAAAGAAGAGAAATGATTAACGCATTTGAAAAGGAAGGTATGTGAACCATTCCACTACCCGGATATAAAACGAGAGTCTGTCTGCAAGCTGGATTAGCCTTGATAGGTGGTAGTAGTACAACTACACAGGTAAAAGGTGGGCGGTTTTAATTTTTTGGCTGATAGCTATGATACGATATGATATGATATGATATCGTCATTATACAAGAATCGAAGTGTCTCCAGCTGTCAAGTTCGTTATCCTCCCCCCTGTCCATTCCCAGCTTTATCTTTATCCACTGGAGTGGGTCTACCTACACTAGCGTCTCGCCCGGCGGACTGGCTTAGTACTCCGTACCGATTCCCTTCCAGTTAACGCTGGTCTGGGCATTGCCAGGGCTGTAGAGCTACCTGATGCCAAAGTATACCTGCCAATCACCAGCCACAGTATAGTGTTGAGAGCTGCAGGCTGTTGGTTGCAGACCGTAGAAGCCACCTTTGCAGATGTAAAAGTAATTGATGAATAAGATAAACACCGAAACTAATCTGCAACATCATTTTCTCTACACATTACATCTTGAAAGCCTCTCAGCCTTGTTACCTTGCCTGCATTGAGCCTTGTTCGATGACCCTGTCGTTTTATCCGGAGCCTTAACTTTTTATTTTTTTTTATTTTCGGAGGAACAAGATAAAAAGAGGAAAGCGTTAAAAAAAAAGAAAGGAAAAGAAAAGAAAAGTTGACCTCATCAATATCGTCTATGCTGGTCTTGTTGGTGAAAGACTTCCCACCGCTGCAGCACTGAACAACCTATCACGACACTACATCTCCCGTACGACTATAATAAATATTGTTCCAAACTTGTTTACCCAAGCTTTGATCCCGACGTTCTTTGAACGCCAATTCCGACGAACCGATAATCCCAAATCCCACCGCCCGTCGATAACCATTCCGACAGTCCAGATAAGCCCCAACTAGCGAGAAGAAGAAAAAAACACAAGCCATCCCGCGCTCGAGGTAGTTCGACTGCCATGTCCAGCGCTACGTCCTCAGGCGCCGATGCCTCAGGCAACGGAGCAGCGCGCTCCCGAGCCCATAACCAGGGGAATCAGGACCGGAAATACACAGCCGAGCAGAAGGCGGCGGTTCTGCGGATCCGGAGGTGCAAGCCGACGGCGTTCTACGAAATCCTAGACCTCGAAGCAGTACGGACCTCGTGCTCCGACTCAGACATCAAAAAGGCCTACCGCAAGCAGTCGCTGCTGACGCATCCCGACAAGAACGGCCACGAGCATGCCGACGAGGCCTTCAAGATGGTCAGCCGGGCCTTCGGCGTCCTCGGCGACAAGGAGAAGCGCGAGAAGTTCGATCGCTACGGTACTGACCCGGACTCGCGCTTCGAGAGCGCCCGCGCCCAGGCGAGCAATCCGTTCGCCGGCTTCGGAGGGGGCGGAGGGAGACCGGGAGGCCCCGGATTCGGCGGCGGAGGGTGGGAGGATGAGATGAGTCCCGAAGAAATGTTCAGGCAGTTCTTCGGTGGGGGTTTCGGTGGTCCATTTGCAGGTGGTGAGTAAACCTCTAACACAGCCCTCTTCTATTGCGAGGTTGGGAATATACAACACCATTCCGAAGGGGAAGGGGGAAGGGAGAGGGATGGATGATGGGCGCCAGAGGAACCCTCAAGAAATAAAGTACAGAGTTTAAAGCTAACGCATCTGTTAAAAACCAGGTTTCGATACAGGTCCTCAGTTCGTCTTTAACATAGGCGGCCAACGCGGCTTCCGGGTACACCAATTTGGCGGGCCAGGTCTTCGAAGGCGGCCGCGCGGGCCCGAACAAGGACCAGAGCAGCAGCAGCGGCGGCAAGCGGACAGCGCCTGGGAGACGCTCGTGGGCTTCCTGCCGATCCTCTTCCTGTTCGTGTTCCCGCTGCTGACCTCGCTCTTCTCCGGCCTCGGCGGCGGCGACTCGCAGCCCTCGGTGCCGGTCATGTCGTTCGACGCGGCGCGCCCGCCCCAGACGCTGCACCGCATGACGCCCAAGCTGCGCGTCGACTACTACGTCGACCCCCGCGAGGTCGTCGACTGGACCGACTACCGCTTCAAGCAGCTCGACCGCGAGGCCGAGGCCAGCTTCGTGCGCCTGCTCCGCCGCCGCTGCGACACGGAGCGCCGCACCAAGCAGGACCTCGTCGACAAGGCCCAGGGCTGGTTCTTCGAGGACCCCGACAAGATGAAGATCGCCCGCGACTTCGAGATGAGCTCGTGTAAGAGGCTAGATTCCCTGGGCGTGTCCCGGTAGCACAGCGCTTCCTCCCAACTGGAACATGAGGAGACGAAGGGAAGAAAGAGTGTGATAGAAAAGGACATAGCATCTCCTTGTAAATTTTTTTGTACAGATTTGGTTCGTTGGTTTCTCCTCTTTTTTTTTTTTGCTGGGCTGTTGTCTTCGTTCCCTTTTCGATGATAGGCGATTAAGCGGGGAAGGACAACCGGTTTTCTTATTTTAGAAAGGGGGGGGGGGGAGCAGAATCTGATGGATAGGGGAAGAAGAGAAAAGGGGGGAGGGGGGTTTAATGTTCACGAATTGGACTTCTTGTCTGCCTTTTTTTTCTCCATTCCTCTACCCCATCCCCTTTACTCCCCCCTTCTCGCTCAGTTCCTATCTCTTTCTCCTCTTTCCTCGGATAAGTTTAGGGCGCAAGAGTATGGCAGAAGATGTGGAACAGAGCGAAAGTAAGGGGAGTTGGGGGAAAGGGGGAAAAGGGAAGGGAGGGGGGTGAAGGAGAACATACCAAGATTAATTATCAAACTTATACCAAAAACGTCAAGTCAATGCATGGATAGGAATAGGAATAGGGATAGGGATAGGAATACAAGAGAACAAGAAAGAAAAGAAGAGCCTAAGAATCTAGTATTTCTTTTTTTCCCCTTTTCTCACAAGAAACTGTGTGTGTGTAGGTGACCGATGATTTACGTGTAAACCTAACATATGGACGCATAGAAAATAAAAGCAAAAGTATCATGAAAGGATAAAGGTAGCGATACAAAAAATCAGTTGAGATAATACAAAACTACCCATTAACGTATTTTTTTAACGATATAAGTCTATATCTATAACCCCCTCTTCTCTTCTCTTTTCTCCCTCTCCTATTTACCAGCATAAAATTCTATATGTATATATATCCAGATAGTGTATACTTTTTATAATGACAACGTTGAAGTATCCTCCGACATAACGCCCCAATCCGTCTTCCTCTTCCCCCCATTTTCTACTATAGTATCCACGAACTCCCCCTTTTTATATCTAGGTTTTACCTGGTTAACTTGTATACACACAAAAAAAAAAGTTATACAACTTACTTACATATACCACAGAAAAAAATAAAATAAAAAAATAAATAAGAAATAAATGTAGAGAGTAGGTGGATAGATAAAAAAAGGGGGGAGGGGTAGGGGTGTGTGTAAAAATACGTAGTCAATCAATGACCACCTAATTATACTCCCCTCTCTTTATCCTATCCACCATTCAAAAAAAAAAGGGGGGGGGTTAGTTAGAACCACCCCCGACTCCCTCCCCGAACTTCTTTACCTCCTCCCTCTCCTCGGATCCAGCGCCTCGTTGCGTCTATAATCCCTGATCTCCTTGGTGCCTAGGCTGCCCAGCCCACCCTCACTCCTGCGCTCCCACCCGCCTAGTCTGACTACGAGGCAAGTGGCGTTATCCCCATCGGCGCTGACCTCGGTGGCGAACGCGACCACGTCTCGCGCGCCCTGCTCGGGGGTCTGCGCCTCCTTGATGACATCGACGATCTCCTGGTCGCTCAGCGTGCCCGAGACGCCGTCCGACATGAGCACGAGGAACGAGTACTGCGCAGGACCGAGCTCGGTGCGGGTGAGCTCCGGTTCGGCCGACACGCCCAGCCGCTTGGAGCCCATGTCGCCGAAGGAGCGCGAGTTGGCGAGCCCCTGGATGCGCTCCTCGCCGAACGAATCGGTCACGAAGGAGGCGGCGTAGCGGCGCAGACGGTGCGATTCACCCGGGGAGCTCGGGTGATGGTCCGAGGTCAGCGGCTTGGCGAGGCCCGTGGCCGTCTCGCAGAGCAACACACGCGTGTCACCCACATGGCCCACCAGCAGGGTCGAGGTCGCGGCGGGGTGCCAAAAGGGTGCCGGCGTAGGCGTCGAGATGAGGGCCACCGAGGCGGTCGATCCACCCTTGAAGCGCAGGCGCCCGCCTATGCCCTGGCCCGAAGGCGGCATGTGGAAGGGCTTGCCCAGCACCTCGTCGACGTTGAGGGGGGTATCGGTGACATAGGGATCGTCGGGGTCGGGCTTCCTGGCCTGGGCGGCCACGAAGTCGAGGTCCGCGCGGAGAAAAGCATAGGTCAGGACAGACTCGGCGCTGATCGAGGGTTCGGCAGCAGCATCAGGCCCGTGTGGCTGGTGGAAGTATGGTGGGTGGAAGCGCCGGAAGTATCCGCCTATCGTACTCTTGTACTCCTTCACGAGATCCCGCTGTAATCTCAGAGCCTTGGACGGGGATGTCGTAGCGGCTACCGGTTTCTCCCCCGAAATAGCATCTGCGTTCTCGATGTGGTCGATTGCCCCGTGCTCGTTGACTTTGGGGATCTCGGCTTTTGCTTGTGCCTCCTTGGAGCCTCTGATATCCAGTTTGTCTAATTTCGCTTGTCCGCCAGCCTCGGCATCGGTTAGTATAGGGGTCGGCACGGTCCCTGCCGCATTCGGACTTATTTGTCGACCTTTTTTAGGAGACCGGAGACTACTCTTTAATTCGAACTCCTCCGCAGCCTCCTCAATATAGCCATGAAGCTCGTCCCGAAGAAAATCACTACATTGGGTACCACCGTGTCCATCAAAAACAGCGAAGTAGAAGATCTGGGGATCCCCGTAGGCACTGTCGGCGGAAGTGGCTTCTCCGGTTTTGTTTGGACTTCGTACCAGACTGATGGGCGCGCGTTTAGCAAAAGCCGGCATATCTATAGTGCCGGCCTGGTTGGTATCCTCATTGTAAGGACGTGAGCCCCGCGACTCGGCCACACCAAAGTGATGCTTTGCGCTTCGTAAGGGTATGCGAACCACGGTTAGGTCACGATTAGAGGGCAGATGGGGCGGGGATAAAGGCGCGGCACCGGATCCGGGGTTATGAGGCGCGGCGGCCGATCTCGGGAGCTTGTGGTGCAGGCCAGTTGGGCCACGCGAGTCGGGATGCAGAGAGGACGACGGGAGGTGTGTAACGAAGTACGTGTGAAAGCCACGACGGATGACATGCGCCGGGGGAGGAGAGAGAAGAGGTGAGACGCTCTGTGATTCGGTAGACGATGTGGTGGCTTCGGTATCCTGCGTTGTGGAATGAGACCGACACTGGATCCCCAGAGGCAATGTGCGAGGTATACGTCTGACGGTGGTTCTGTGTGCGTACGATCTTGTGTGGACTTCGCAGAAAGTTGCTATGAAGCCTAGAGGAACAGTGGTTGGTTAGCTGCAGAATTTGTTTTCTTTTATATAGACTGACCATATGTATCCCTTAGAGACCATCGCCTAGGCGGCCCTCGACTAATAACCATATTGCCAAAGGGTATTTGGCGATGTTCATAGCAGGCGAGAGGAGAGAGAGCAAAGTAGTATCTGTCAATCGCAAATCGCAAGTCGAGTGGATGGTGGGAACAGGTGAAAATGGAAAACCCTTGGGAGAATATTTAAGGCTGATTTCGAATGTCTTCTCGTGTCGTATCGTGTCGTGTCGTGTCGTGTCAAGCCGAGTTAAGTCGTGGCGAGTTGGAAGTGTGTTTTCAAAGTAAATTGATCCTTGAAGGTTGACGCAAGGGATATTGTAGTATATTGGATATTTGATGGGGGGGAAATAGACAGAAGATTGGGGAGGGAACGGGAACTTCTAATGACTTTGAAGCGAAGAACGGAGAACGGAGAACGGAAGACGGAGGACGAAAAAGAACCGTTATTGTACAACACAACAAGTACAACACAGCATACTTAATCAAACTACCGGATCTAACCTTAGGTGGGTTAGTCAAGTATATTATGTCACAGGACACATGTATGTTGAACCTTTACGTTAAGATCAAGTACGTAATTATTATCGTCGGATGTCCACCAACAAGTGAGCGCCGAGCCCGGGAGTCGGGGACTTTGAATAAGTTGAATTAGGTTAAGTACTGCTACTAATTTAGGAATGGGGGGATGCTTACAGCTGAAGTTTGAAGGATGGCAGCTGGTAAGCTATCTAAGTTAACTTTTATGTACATAGTAAGATAAGCAGATAAAGGATCACTTACTGCAGTAGGTATTTATTGATCTAGCAGCAGGATGCCGTCATACCCGATTAAATAGATGGGATTTACTAGTGGTTCAATACCTAGGTAGGTATCCCACCTATAAAAAAATAGTGCACAGAACATTAGAACGCGGGGCAAACCCCCCCCCCCCTCCCTTGACAAGGTTCCAATTTGAACTCTCTCAAATTCCGTCATACACCATCACTTTTAGCTAAGTACCCTTTTAAGCAATTCCCGTCTTTACTCTTATACGCATGCATCCATTGACCAGACCAGACTAGTTAGACTAACCTTCCCCTCAACCCCCATCTCTCTCCCATTGACCAACCTAACCTAGATTCATACATTTCACCTTATCCAATCCAGGGACATTCGTTACATTGCATTGCATTTATTACCGGTAGTATATACATACATGCTTCTACTCCACTTACACCCAAGAACAGAACTTCCCCCAATATCCCATAGGTATGTACTTCATGTTATCACATGTCTAGTTACCTACTTGTTACTGTCGTCTAGTCCAAACCAGGCCAAGTTCTTTTTCTCTCCCCAGTCTAATCTCTGTACACTCTACTACCTACAGCTTACGGAGGTCCCTAGGTTGGAGCTGTGCGTGTGTATGCGTGTATCTGTGTCTACGTCTGTGTCTAAGCCTGTGTCTGAAATATCCTGAAGGAGAACAGAACTTGGGTAAGGGACCTCCGTATTATCTCGTGGGGTTCAACCGCCTTTTACATATCAGCTTCGGCACCCCCGTTCCGCTCGTTCTCGTCTCGCTCTTTTCTCGCCCTTCCCGCCGCTTGCCCTACGCGCCACCGGCCTTTCTTCGACTTGTCATTTTTTGGCTATTGTCGCCTTTTTGTCGCCCTGTGCCTATCCTCCCGCCTCTCGCCCAGCCTCCCTAGTGCCGCTTGGCCCGAGCCCAGCCTACCGGTACATACTTTACTTTTACTATGACTATCTCCAACGTCGGCTCTGTCGTACTCCACATCGTCGTCTTTCTCACTACACTGGTTAACTTCCATTCCGCACTAGCTCATGTCGAGCCCGTCCTACTCATCGGCATTTATATTGTTTCAAGGCTGCTTGGTCGCACCCCAGATGACTTTTGTATGTTAAAATGTCCAGAGCTTTGAGTTCTCAGGTCAACTTAGAGATCGCCGAAAATGGCTATATTACCCCCCGAGAGGATTTCTTCACTCGGCGGGCCTCGTCGCCCACCACGCTGGCTCGGGACCTAGTACGCGAAAAGAATTCTCCAGATCCTTTCCGTGATCCACCAAACGCTCAAAGCTTAGCCAGGATGATCTCCAATGCCAGGAAGGATAGGCATGGAAGTAAAATCGGTATACGGGACCGCATATGCTGTTATCAATGGACTTGGTTCACTATGGTATGTAGCACACATCGCACACAATGTGTTTGAGTTGAGAGCCTTTACTAACCGGTCACTAGACAATGGTAAGTGTGCTGGATTAGACAAGGTGGAGGCCGATGTCTGTATAATAACTACATCATTCTTAACTCGTCATATCTGTATAGGCAACTGGCGGTATCTCCAACGTCCTTTACTCAAGTAGGTGCTATTTTTATCCACCTAAACCACAATACACGCTAGGTCACGGCTCACCTAACCATAACTTCAGTATCACAACCCTACCAATCTGACTGGTTGTGGTATATTGGGCTCGTTTTCTTCCTGTTCAACATCTGTTTGTTCGTATTGAATTGTGTATTAATTGCCATGAGGTTCTCCATGGTTCCTGGAAGCTTCATGCATTCCTTCCTCGATCAAGTCGAGTCTCTTTTCATCCCTTCTGTGGTACGCTTCAACCCCTTGCCGTTCTTGTTGCAAACACAGCTTATTTGAAGCAGGTCGTATCGTGAGTTTCACTCATGTACCTCGAAAATAAGCCTCAGTTAACGAATAACCAACCAGTGTGGGGACAATACTAATCAACATCTGTCAATATGGTATCCCAAGGAGTGGGCCTTGGCTTCAACATGTTATGGAATGGTTGTTTTGGATCTGGATCATTGTGAGCGTTTCGGCGAGTGCGGGTATGTATCTCATTCTGTGGTCGACGCAGTAAGTATACTACTACTATTTACTTCTCAGCTCCTCTCTAACCGATGCTTTCTAATATCCACTCTAGAATTTTCCCCATCCACACCATGACTCCAGTTTGGGTGTTCCCGGCCTATCCGCTACTTTTGACCGCGCCTTTTGCAGGCAACCTCATAGCCCAGGATACAGTAGCTCCTGGTGATACTCAGATCAATAGGTTGGAGGTCGCTGTGTGCGCTTTCACCGTCCAAGGCACAGGATTCCTCATCAGCTTCATGATATGCGCTGCATTTATATACCGCCTGATGACTCAGAAGCTCCCGCGCGATGTTCAGCGTCCTGGTGTGGTAAGCAGGTTGAATTCTACCAGCCTGCACATTCTCGTATTAACACTTAGTAGTTCATCTCCATTGGACCAAGCGCCTTCACTGTGGCTGGACTAGGTAAGATAAAGGCTTTCCTATTAGACCTTAAACTAATCATATACTCCCATCATAGTCATGCTAGGCCAGCAAGCTGGAGATATTTTGCCGCCATACCACGCCTCAGATGCACACGTTGTCTTTATTCTCCAGGTGTTTTCACTACTTCTCGGGTTCTGGCTCTGGGGTCTCAGCGTGTGGTTCTTCCTAGTATCGGTAGGTTCATTGTGGAAGTACGCCGCTCGCCCCGCCGACAGGAAGATGCCGTTTCAAATGACATGGTGGTCCTTCGTCTTCCCAAATACAGCCCTCATCACCGCCACCGAAGCACTCGCAACCGCCATCGATAGCAGCGGCATGCGCATCTTTGGTTGTGTCATGGCTGCTATTCTCATCGTTGTCTGGGCTCTCATTTTCGCTACCATGATCCGCTGCCTGTGGAGAAAAGAACTTCTGTGGCCTAAGGATCTCGAGACTGAATAGGTACTTAGAATTACGGGAAAGGTTTCTTTGCGCGATGAATGGTTATGGAATGGCGTATACATAGAGTATGCCCTGAAGGTTATAGTATGAAAAAGGTCGGGGAAGAAAAGGGGGACAACGTTTCTTTTTCTTGGTCAGCAGGCGTAAATATATAGATTGGGTTGGTCTGTCTTTCACATTCTACTACTATAGACATTTAACCTGTATGTATGATGATGATGATAACGACATGTTTCTTTAGACGGGTGTTAGGGGTTCACGAGGAAGATTGAATGATATTTCATATAAATATTGACCTCTCTCTCTCCATTGCTGTTTATTTTTACCTTAGGACACATTGCTAAGATAACTTCCCCTTATAACACCACACCTACCCACCTGTCTATTCAACCTCCTCAATCTTAGGCCTGATCCCTTCCTGCCTTTGCCCCTCTAAAGCCGCAGCACCCCCCTCATCCAACCGCGGCAGCATAACCCCCTCTCCCCTACCCCCCAACCCCCCCACCAACCTCGTCAACTCGGCCGCCCTCCCCCGTCCCCTCCCCCCCTCCCGCGGCATAACCTCCAGCACCTCCCAGCTCCGCAGACTCTCCACGCAATCCCGCGCATGCTGCCGCGCCAGCCCATCCTCATCCGTCCGCGCCACGTACTCCAGCACCTCCACCGCCCGCCCGCGGCTCCCCGCCGGCAACCCGAACCCGAGATCTGTTCCCGCGTCGCGCGCCCCGGCGAGCGCGCGCACGGTGCTCAGAATCACGACTACGGCCGCGCGCCGCAGGATCCCGGCCCCGGCGGAGACCTCGTGCGTCAGGATCGAGAGGCTCAGGTCCAACGCGCCCGAGACAAGGACCGCGCCGAGCCCGGCGATCGAAGTCTCGATGCAGGCCGAGAGGATGGACAGCGCGGAGGCGCGCAGGCGCAGGTCCTCCCCCAAAGCGTCCCGCGGCGAGGCCCACGAGGAGAGGATCTGCGCGAGCGCCGCGTCGCGGGCTTTCTCCTCGGGGGTCCGCGGCGAGAGCGCCTCGGCGAGGGCCTCCTCGTCATCGTCGTCGTCCTGCGATGCGGGTCTGCGCGCTCGTGCGGCGCGGTCCCGCCGCGCGGCACTCTGGGGCCGCTGCGCGCGCCGCCCTGCGAGCGCGAGCAGCGCTGACCCCACGGTGCTGGCCGGCGCGCCGGCGAACGCCCCGCCCAGGCGCTGCACGACGTGGAGCAGGGCTTCGCCGTGCCGCAGCCGCGCGTCCAGCGCGAGGGCTTCGCTGGAATCGACGTACGACTCGAGCAGCTCGGCGAGAGTCGATTGCGGGTGTCGCTCCGAGAGGGACACGTACACGCGCAGGATCCGCGCGGCCAGGTAGTCGTCGGCGGCGGCGCCGCTGAGGACCGACGAGAGCAGCGCGAGCGTGGCCGGGATGTCGAGGACCGGGCTGCCGGCGCGGGCGAGGCTGGCGAGCAGGTTGAGCCCTTCGGAACGCACGGGCGCGGGGGAGTCCGCCGCGGTGATGTAGGAGAGCGCGAGGTCGTAGGTGCGCCGGTCTTCGAGGTGGCGGTCGTTTGGCGCGGTGAGGCGGGGGGCGGAGGGGTCGTCGACGGCGTCGCGGTACTTGAGGAGGAGGGAGAGGTTGTGCGCGGTTTGCTGGGTGTCGGGGGCGCCGGCGCGGCTGGCTTTGGCGAGGGAGGCTTCGATGGAGGAGAGCACGCCGGGGTCGACCTTGGATTTCTGGAAGTTGGGCGCGGTGACGACGATGTTGAGCAGGCTGAGCGCGATCGCCGTGGCGTCGTTGTCGTCGAGGGACGACGAGGCGTCGAACTTGCTGAGGATCTTGCTGATTAGCTCGAGCAGGTGCTTTGAGTCGGAGATCAGCCTGTCCGGAAGCCTTTCCATCAGCTTTTGCAGAACCCGCGCCTCGAGCAGCTTCGCCGTGGGGTCTTCATCCTGGCTTTGGTCGTCATCTAGGGCCACTTTGATTTCACCATTATTCTGTGGTGATGGACTAAGCGAGTCTTCGAGCAACTTTAGGAATAATGTAGAAACATCAGGATCAGAGCCTAGCTGCTTGAGAAGCTCTATAAACGCATCTGTCTTTGACTCTAGAGTAGCTAAGTCTAGCCCCGTATTCGTGCCTCTTGGCTCATTTCGTAGAGACTTGACCTGTATGCCATCATCCCCCACTTTCTCGTAGGCCCAAGGCTCTTTGCTTGGATCGTCATTGCCACAGGAGAGTAGGTTCTCAAGGAGATCTCGAAATCTCTCCTGAGATGCGGCTAGTTTGAGATAGGTTTCTAGAAGAGCCTTAGCTGGTTGGCAGTAACGCTCGCTAAGCCGATCACTCGGGAAGGGCCATGAAGCCAATGCCCACAAGGGGATCAGCAATGGATAAAGCAACCGCTTAGTCAAGCCTGGGTTCGGATGGGAATTCAGCAACGCAGAAAGACGTGTCAGTGCAATATGGAGCTCATCAGTTTGAGCCAAGATTACTTCTTTCCGAAGGTCAACTACCTCGTCCGGCCTAGCACTAAACACAAGAGGCGCCGAGGTAGGTGTCTTGGAGGACAAGATCGGGTCGATTCGCGCTAACATAGGCTCTGCGAACGCTTTCCACCCCGGCGTTCCAGGAGCACCGAACTGCTTTCTTCCCAAGACACCAAACCCAATAACATAAGCAGCAACTTTCGCAAGGTCGGGACCATCGTTGCCATCTAAAAGGCGTAGCAGCTGAGGCGCAATGCCGGGGAACCATTTCTCTGGACCAACAGAAGCGGGCGGGACAGACAGCAAGTTCGAGGCCATCTTCAGGGCCTCCATAGTAATGTTCGCGCCCTGCTTCTGTGGCGTCGCCGCTTCAGAGGCCCTTACGGTACTCGACGGGTGGACAGAGAAGACGAACTCGAGGGTCGCCCGAACACCATCCGGCCGCTGGGGGAGCAGGGTAAGGACATCCATCAGGCGGATGCGCAGCCATGCCGGAACCCGGTCCGGCTTGATCAGAGCATTCAGGGCCGAGATGAGAGCTGAAGTGCCTGTTCTTCGGAAAAGTCTCAGAAAAAAGGACAAGCAAAATTAGATATTAACATGGCCTATATCCTTACCTACCTCGATATCAGAGTACCGAACTCTTGCTGGCCCTCTGTACGAGAAGTTGATTCAGCGGTTGGCTCAAAGGCTTTGAGTCCTGCCTCTTCGAGGGCAGATACTAAGGAATCCTTTTTCGCAGAAGAGGTTCCTGCACTCATCTTGATGACAATATAATGATATGTCCGTCTAGTTCAAATCATTATTTTTCTTCTAAATATTTGGAGACAAGAATCATGTTATTCCTTCAGGAGGTACAATACGGAACACTTATACAAGTTATTCACTTCATCGAATCAAAAAGAATATGATGGTTTATGCAATTAGAAGTAATTATGGTTAATGATTGTTAATTAGATAATCATTATGGCCCCTCCATACCGCTGACGTCGTTGCTCAGCAAGGTGTACGTACCTATGCGCCCTATCGCGCTGGCAGGTGTGAAAAAGCTATGGCCATCTGACACGACGCGGTCGACGCGCCTCTGCCGCTTGGCAATTATTTACATTCAAACCATTTATTTCCCTTCCCTTCTCCCACTTACACCTTTTTTATTTACTTAACACATAACCACCTACCTATTGCTCAACAACACCAATTGCCTCCGGCTTTTCGACTTGGTACCGGAAATGACCTGATTATCGATGTGTATTCGAGATACGAGTGTGCATCACGTTTTATCCCGTTTGATTTCCATCCACTCAAGCTCGAAGTTCTCTCGCTCTGTTTCCAGTTCTGGCTGGATTCGAGCATCCCATACAAACCTCGCGCCTTCGCCTCCCCCACAGTTCTCCGATTCCTGTTTTCCGAAAGGAATGTCGCCTAGACCCCTCAGCCTCGTCTTCCCAAGTCCCCGCGCGACACGTCGCTGCTCCAGGTCAATGTGCCCTGATGTGCATGCCGCGTGCGGATTTCGTCGCGCGAGGGCGGGTCGGGCGCGCCGCCGGCTCTGGACGGGCTGTTGGGAACAGCGTCTCGGAACTTAACCCTAAGCTTTCACTTGGTTTATTCAGTCTTGCGTTTATAGTCGCCTAGAGCCCGCCTTCTAAACCCCCTGTCGACCATGCGACGTCGTATCCTACTGAAAAGTAGGTACCGCCGAGCAGTCCTCTGGGGGGTGGAAGGGCGGCCATTGGGCATTCCAGCCGTCGGTGACGCGCGAGGGCCTTTGCTATGAGTCGATTGGGTAAGAGCTCCTGGCCTGGAGCCGCTCGTCAGCACTGCGTCGCTGGAACTCGTACTCTGGTCGCTATGGATTGTGTTGAAGGTGCTCGTCCGGTTAGTCGGGAAGGAGATGCCGGTGGGACAACTTGCTGTCATGGGCTGGGCATGGTACTTGCCTCTCTGCTGTACCCGTGGGACTGAGAACGATTGGGTAGGGCAGAACATTAGCTTCGCACAGTCAAAGCGCTGGCAGTTCATTGCATGCCGCCGTTGGTTCATCGCAGGAATCATCTGTAATTGCTCCCTTGACCGGGTTGGGTGAGCGAAAATCACTACGGTTACAACAGAACTGCCTAGTCTTTGATACCATGTACACCCTGCTATGTTCTGGCCCTCAGTACTCATAATTCTCTCGCCACACCCAGTCCTTGCGGCTGTCGGCGTAAAACCCGGCTGTTAACCAAAGTTGTACCAAGAGCATCCAACCTACCCGCTAATCTTACCAGCTCTCAACGCCGCATCTCGGCAACAGCCACCGATGTGTCCCCTGTGAGATCCAACCAGGCGCATTAACTTTCTCTCGTGGGCCCTGTCCCACGATGACGGAAGACGCCAAACCCTCTTGTTGATTCCTCTTGTAGGAGTCTTCAAGCTCCCTCGACTCTGCCAGGAATGGACTGAGAAGAGACGATAGTGCGGATTTTATAGATGTATTTTGACCGTACGCAAATGCCTTCCTTGCTGCTTCTCTAAGCTCGACGGAAGAGAATCAAAAACTAGTCTTTGTCGGCAGCGCGTTCAACAGAGAGAGCTTCACTTGAGTGGGTGTCAGACTGGGATGACGTTCTGCAACTCGCCGATTTCGATAATCAGTTATTGAGGATGGTCCTTGTTTATTTGCAAGCTTGGGTGTGATGGTGTTGGGGAGCATAGACCGGTAATCAGTGGCATCGCTCCTGGCATGAAAACAGAGCCGGGACCCATCTCGAGTTGGAGTCAAAGCTTTGTGCTTGTCCGGTTTCTGGAGGATTACCAGTTGAGTGATACCAAATATGATTCGCCTTGGTGCTAATTTTTTGTTATTATTTATTGCTTGAAGGACAGGCCTGTTGGTGGCAGTCCTAGGCTGCCCTTGCTTTCTTGTGAGGGCAGCCCCCTTTTCCCGGGGGATAAGTTACACTGATATTCTGAGAATTTTTGATACGGGTGCTAACACTGGAACCAGGACTCCTCTCCGTCATAATTCTCGGGATATCCCTTATCGGCCCACTCCTCGAAACTAATCCCTTTTGCTGTGCTTGGCATCTTTACCATCAGCGGCATTTCGACATCCTCCGGTGCACCGGTAACTTCAGGTTTGTGAATTACTCGAACGTGTATCAGTCTCTCGAGGCCCATATGCTGGTAAAGCGTGTATCCTGGCTTCGTGGCCTCGAGATATATCGGAAGTCTGAGTTTCTCAGCCACATCTATCCCCCCATTGCATCAATACGCGGCCAGCGCCACGGCGTTGATGATCTGGATGTACCGCCATCATCGGAAGGTCTAGATAGGTTTCCGTAAGCTGTGTTTCCTAGTCGTTGGGATCATAAGTGAGGTTAGATACAACTCACACATGTCTCCTTTCACCAAACAATGTTTTGTGCATGTCCCACATCGGGAGGATCACTCCCTCAGCCTTTTTCTTGTCCTTGCCCTCTAGCCATGTCACGCCATCGGGCTTCGGCTATCGGGTCTTGTGCGGACGCCAATAGATTTCCCAAACCGCCATGCCCACAATCTCGCCTGTGATAGTGTCAGCGCACTTGGTCGGGTATGTGTTCTAGTCATGAGTCCACTGATAAGTCGTCGCTACCGTGTGAGAGCTGCGACCAACACCGGTCGGGAACAGAAAGCTCATTATCGGATCATCCTTGAAGGCTGCGAAACAGACGTCGAATATGGGCTCGATATCACCGAGATGCGCAGGTAGGACGACGAGCGGCATATTAGAAGCTTTATCGTGCTCGGCACGGAGATTTAGAAAGTAAATAATTAGAATGTATAATATTCCCAATATCTACCTTTGTAGATAGCTGGCTATAAAGTTAACACTCTTTCTAGAGGATCTGTTGAAGATCGCGAAAAACTGAACATATAATACAATAATCTATAAGTCTTCTAAGTTTTTAGCTTCTCACTCCTTTGATATTGATGCATTCTTATACTTGCCTGATTCCAGCTCTAGCAAGGCAAATCCTCTATCTCTAGTATTCAGGTGCTACGCTCTTGGAACCACGTCGGCCTGGTACGACTGTCTGACTTCTGAACCGAATGGTTCCCTGCCGCAGCCGAACCCCTCGCGCCAAGGTACCGCGATTCGTATTCGTATCCGTGCCGTCAAGAGGATAGGTAATATACGTATCATGTGAGAGGGAAACAACACGAGTACATATGATGGGACAAGAACGACTGGATGAGAAACCAGCGTGATGCTATATGCTTTTTGCTTGGAAAGTACCTTATAACTAGCCTCGGGGCATTACGACGGGTCCATCTTACGCAGAGATTCATCTAGTACTGGTAGTGTTGTTGTTGTTGGAATAAGGTAAACGCATTCTATGCTGCCTAGGTGAAGTTGCGAGGCTCGAACTGCGTGTGTCGTCTGATCATCTAACCGTGTACAAGCAGTAATCATCCCGAGCGTACGTTCTCAGCCTCATGTGAAGGCCCATAGAAGGATCACCGCATTGCCCAGTGATGGGGGTGGCCTGGGCATTGGATGGTTAACCTGGAGATGTCTCGGGTGTATTATTATGGATGAAGGCACCCGCGTATATGGATTTAGCTCGTATTCGGGACGGTTAAAGCTGAGCTTCTATACCGGTAAAACTCATCATAGTAGCGTATATTTACATTACAAAATCGAGGGGACATGCAGAATCAATTGAACTTTGACTGGATTCAGAGCCTTTCGCGTTGAATGGCGTATTAAATTCAAAAGTAGAGAGATATTTCTTTAAGATTATTTTTGATTCGAGGACACAGAATCCCCTTCGTTTCATCTACTATGAGAGAAACCTTAGGGTTGTGGGTGTTGCTCCCCCCTTCTATCACAAAATCAACTAATGTAAAGCTTTCATACGAGTAACGAGAATATAAGATATAAAACTGGATAATACACGATGCATAATATCATTGGGGAAAGGTTGAAACGGGGTCTAGGATAGTATAAGTATTAGGTAGTCGACTTTGACTTAATTTCGCAGTCTACATAGTTCACTTAAACACACACTCATCTAATCAACGTTGTCATGGGACATTGATATGAAACTTGGTGTGTAGCCAACTCTGATATGGATCACTCGAAACCTGCTATTTCACTAGTTAGAATCAATATACAAATGAAATACACGCATATTATGATATAATATTTTTAAAACGCAAGTGGATATAAACTACTTGTCTTAAATCATATTTAATGAATAACCTGTGCTATGATAGACGACCTATAAAAAGATAAGCTGTTGTTGCACAAAGAGCTATAACTACTGGCTTATTTCAAAAAAAACAGTTTCGGTATTGTCATTCTTGTAACTTAGTATGTATCTGTGAGTAATGTCCAACAATCCACGTATTGGGGATGTATTGGTTGCTTGTTTACCAGTTATCTTTATGTTTCCAAGTCTAGGACTTTACAGAGTTCTCAATTTACGCATTTTTTGGTCTTTGAAGATTCTCACAAATTGCCCCTTTTCTATACAGAGGTTATATGTAATCGCTGATTGGCCTTTACGATTATGACCTATGCTGTAAATATTTAGCAACTAATGATTTATTCAAAGAGTGCATGTCATGAGTCTATATATGTCTCAAATCAAGTCTATTTAGTAGAGGTGTTGATAAATATCTGAGGTATGTAGATATTTATGCGTGCGTGCGTGCGTGTAGAGAGAGAGAGTGCGAGGTAATAGCGCAATGGATATATAGGACCGTTGAGTGGAGTGTGTTAACACATAGCTCAATAGGTAGCTCGTATATGCAGGTGTATAGACGGGGTAGAGTTGGACAAGTCTCTCCCTTGATACTTTTTTGTCAATAGTTTAGATGTCCTCATACAATTTTACTTACGCTAATAGTTCTTCAATGTACCCTACGGTGAAAAATTGAAGTTGAAGTAAATTAGATGAAAATAACAGCATCTATTGCTGTGTGCTAAGTACCCATCTAGGGCTCATTGAGGCATTGCAACCGTGAACGTGGTGATTCTATCCGAAGTAAAGGCCTGAGTTTGTTTATAATCATTGATATACATATACCTAGATACATAATTAGGTATTTATATAGTTTTTTTTTTCTCTATCAAAGTCAATCTCTCCTTGATCATAAAGTAGGAATACCTACATGTCACCTATCGAATTCAACCCTATGGAAACCCTGCTCAGCTTAAACCGCAGAAACTAGGATCAAATATGGCTTGATGATGGCAGTTTTTAAGACAATGATTTCCAATCGTGGTTAAAAATGAATAGAAAATCAATATTGGCTCGTAGACCAAGGTAACTCAGCTAGTGATCTGGCACATTGTACTGTTTACTAAATTATAACAAGTGAGGTATAATGGCACGGAGGCCTCAGGCAGTATAGAATCAGGGTACAATGCATTGTACATATCAATTACTTCTTTGAGCCTGCATACAACTTGCGCTTGCGGTTCTTTTCACACCGCAACTTTCGTATTCTGTGCTTTCCGTTTGAGGTTCTTGTTCATTATAGATTCATATCTTGACTATCTAAGCTATCGTCCAACACTCCATGTTATTGCGGATCAATCGGGGAGCAAGATGAGATCAACCGATAGGATACACAACGAAAGAGAATGTCAATACGGAGATCAAGTACAGCAAATACTGTTGCAAACTTGGTATTTATCATACACCACCTCGTATTAAGGGGCTCCTTTGTTTCTATTTTCCAACCTTTATAACCCCTCTTTCGTGGGGGGGAGGAGGGGGTCAATTAGACGTTCCATTACAAGGTTATACCGTCACTACCACCATCCACTAGCCACAAGTCCCACAGAGACTATATCTCCATAGAAGAGTGTTGTTTTTATATTAGGGCTTCTTATGGAATCAGAACCAATCTTTAGATCTTCAGAGATAGATACCCCCCGGGACTAATGCGCTTCTCACATGCAGGTCTGATAATTGCCTGGACCAAGCTCCTGCCCCTCAGCCCCTCCTCACCTGAACTAAGCTAAAAACAACTCTTTGCAGTATCAATATGTGCACGGATACGATGATCATCGCAAACTTCTACTCGACAGCAATTAAGAGTAGGTAATGGAATGTCAAAGTATCATAAGCTAAGCCGTAATTATATAACTACGAATATCTTACCATATTTTACTACATGTGCATATTGAAGTATGGCATATCTAATTATCATGCATCAAGGGTTTTTACATAGGGGAGACGAAGAAGGTTTTAAGATTACGATACTAGATGCTTGCCGCATTTGGCAGCCCGTGATGTGTGATTGGCTGTCTGGAATGCTGCTACAACCAATATCCCAATGTTGCCGGCATACTTGAATGAAAATACGACGTCTTTAGGCACGAAGTCCACACGAAGAGCAAGTAAAGCATTGCCTCAATGGCCTAACCTATTGTAATTGGCCATGAGATATGAGATTCCCTGCGATATTAATGCACTCAGCTAGCCTAGGATCCGGTCTCTGTACACTACCACTCAAGTGTTGTGTATATACGATAGATGATATGACGATGCCTACACAGTACAGAAGAGATGGTATAGCTAAACAAGACAGCTATGTGAGCTGCTGACGTGGATGGTGTGTGTGGGACGACATGTGTAACTAACTAACGAGTCAAGTTTCTGATAGATATAGGATTAGGTACATACCGGCTAGGTAGTTAGTGTAATAGAAAATCCCTAGACAACATCAAAAGAGATGCCGAGATAGTTCCAAGAACTATTTGAGTCTGAGTCTTACCTCTACTTCTTTGTGTAATGCGGTACGCGGCGGGTTCCTTAACGTGATGACGGTGTCAGTAGATAGTAGACAGACCGGCTCTGCCGGGTTGTCAGAATTAATATAAGTTGACTTGGTTTATGTGTAGCTGATATCGAAGGACTCTGCTACCTCCTTATGACTGGTCTCACATAATCTACAATACGCCATACATACCTAGGTAACCTACCTATTTCACTTAAGGATGGAACGGTTGTCTGTCCATGACATCGATGGTGAGCTCACATTTCAAGATTTCCAAGATTTTATCACTGGCACTTTCGTGATGTGCATCCGCAGCTGAGCCACGTATTTAATGCGGCATCCTTGCTAGTCGAATGTCCATAGCTACCAATCCATACCAAGCTTTCTTGCCAAGGGTTGGCAAGAGGATCATTTTTATGGCGCACTTGGGGAAATTCCCGATTCCAAAGCTTAAGAATTACTTTATCTTCCTAGTTTCCTACACCCAACACCCGACAAAGTTAAAGTCTTGCACCAATTCTCACACCAACGACAGTATAATCCCGTGTCAGATCTCGATGCTGTGGAATGGATAGTCGGGATCGTATTACCTTGAATCATAGCCACTGTGTCGGACCAGGGTCGAAGAAGAGAATTCCCCTCTTCTTGTGCTCACCGCCAATACTCCTGACATCTGCATAACACCCTCAGCTACATGTCCACCGAGATCTAGAGCCATACAGCCATACAGCCATAGTCGGGTACCTTGATGAGTAAGTTACAACTAACAATGTGTAAGTGAAGGGAGAGCTCTGTGTGCTACCCCGCATCCTTCATGCGCGACGTGTCTTGCACATCGATGTAATGTAGTCTCAGATTTAGGAACGTGGGGTCAGGGTCAGGTACTTATCGCCATCTTAATCCCTGTATAGGGTGGCTTACACCATATAACCCTTCCTGTCCCCTTCCGTTAACATGTCTTTCCTCCCATATCGTCCTGCATCATTTCCTTGTCTTCTCCGTCACACCGGATTTCTATAGAGTTTCTTCTAGCGTTGCACTTCTTACCTGCTTTGCCAAGATGGTTCACCTAACCACGATTCCCAATGAGGATGAGGTCAACGGCCTGCCAGAGGCTGTTAAGAAAATCAGCTTACAGCTTAGTAATGACGATGATAGCTTCACCACCAGCGTCTATGGCTCCAGGTTCGCTGCGGAGGACTTGCCCAAGCATGAGATGCCCGAGGGCGAGATGCCCAAGGAGATCGCTTATAGGATGATCAAGGATGAGCTTAGCTTGGACGGAAATCCGATGCTAAAGTAAGTTGATGCTCCTGTCTTGGCTGTTCATAGGCTGAGGGTCGTGTCGAAACATGTGGCTAACGGGGTTAAAATCGACGTCAATAGCCTGGCATCCTTTGTGACTACTTATATGGTAAGATCTCAAGCATCTCTGCAGAGAAAAAGAATTAAGACTGACTGGTTGTTTTTCTAGGAAGAAGAAGCAGAGAAACTCATGGCTGAGTCTTTCTCAAAGAACTTCATCGACTACGAAGAATACCCCCAGTCTGCCGATATCCAGAACCGATGCGTGTCTATGATTGGCCGTCTCTTCAATGCCCCTACAGGCTTGGGTGAAGACGGTGGAGCAGTTGGCACATCATGTGTTGGAAGTTCAGAGGCTATCATGCTGGCCGTACTAGCTATGAAGAGAAGATGGAAGAACAAGAGAAAGGCTACCGGCAAGTCTACCGAAAACCCCAACATCGTCATGTCTTCTGCCGTCCAGGTTTGCTGGGAGAAGGCGACGAGGTATTTCGAAGTAGAGGAGAAGCTCGTGTATTGCACACCAGACCGATATGTCATTGATCCCGAGGAGACGGTGAACTTGGTCGACGAGAACACGATAGGAATTTGTGTCATCCTCGGAACAACGTACACTGGAGAGTATGAGGATGTCGAGGCTGTCAACGATCTGCTAGTTAAGAAGGGCTTAGAGTGTCCTATCCACGTCGATGCGGCTAGCGGTGGGTTCGTTGCCCCCTTCGTGGTTCCCGACCTAAAATGGGATTTCCGGTGTGAGAACGTCGTTTCTATCAACACGTCCGGCCATAAGTACGGCCTCGTCTATCCCGGTGTTGGCTGGGTAGTCTGGAGATCGGCGGAGTATCTCCCCAAGGAACTTGTTTTCAACATCAACTATCTCGGTGCAGACCAGTCATCCTTTACCCTGAACTTCTCAAAAGGTGCCAGCCAGGTTATTGGACAGTACTATCAGTTGATCCGTCTTGGAAAGAAGGGTTACCGGGCTATCATGTCAAACCTTACTCGTACTGCCGATTACCTGTCCGATGCTCTAGAAGCACTGGGCTTTATCATCATGAGCAAGAAATCTGGTATGGGTCTGCCACTTGTCGCTTTCCGATTCGCTCCCAACGAAGACCGCCAGTACGACGAGTTTGCTTTGGCGCATAGGCTACGTTCTCGCGGGTGGGTGGTCCCAGCTTATACTATGGCTCCTCACACGGAGAACCTGAAGATGCTCCGTGTTGTGGTTCGAGAAGATTTCACGAAGAACCGATGTGACGCTCTCATATGTGATATCAAGCTTTGCCAGGGCCTGTTGGACGAACTAGACAAGGAGTCGATCAAGAGACAAGAAGAATACATTCGCAAGCATCACATGCACAGTGGCCAGGCCAAGCACAACCACCCCAAATTCCGCGTAAGTTTACTAACCTTCTAGAGACTCTATAATTCTAATGCTAATAATTGGCTACAGAAGGAGAAGCATTCGATCCAGGGAAAGCATGGCAAGACGCACGCTATTTGCTAGAAGCGTAGCCGACATATTATACGACTTGACAATATCGATCCTAGACGAAGACTACGACGATCTGGAGTCTGGACGCTTGGATATCTACAAGAAGTTCCGGAATGTTCATATGGCAGCCACGGAATGGCTGGTTCAGAGATGAGTTATCTAACAAAGCGATGTTTTAGATAGTCTATAGATCCTCTCAAAAGACCCTGGCAGGTCAACCAAAAAGAAGTAAAATGAAGAAAAGATTAGAGGTTTCTCTCCACAGTCTACTATGTCTACATCTAGGTATCCAGCCACCCGTTATCATAGTCCTTAAATATTTGAACCTGTTTGACATGATGAGCTCTTCGTTTCGAGTAGAACGCTGAGGTCTGTTGTCCGGTAGGCCCGGGGTAGTCATGTCGTCCTGTCGGCTGATCATCATATCATGGTTCGTTCCAAAGTTCAGCCTCGGCGTGGAACGCTTACCCTACACACCAGGATTGTCTGTTTCTCGGATTAATTTCAAATTACTTGCCGGATAGGCAGGAGAATATATGCTTCTATATCTCGTCAGTGGACCTCGCGTTGCTGACCACCCCTCCCTCCCTCTCCTGTGAGTTCCTTGCCCTACGGATAATGAGACTATATGCAGTCATCTTTTTATTATAAATTAAATCAACGATATGATGGTTGGATTGTCTATGTGCACTTTTTGTGGAATCGATGTCTCACATATGGTGGCCCAACTCCCAGCCTTGTCAGCGGACATCATCAACCTTCGTTCGTCATCCAACTCCCAAAGCTTCGTATCTCAATGAAAGCATAGGAATTATCAACCCTTTGTAACATTTATAAGTGCATTACCGCCATTCTGTCGTAGAGAGATAATTAAGACGAATATAATCAGGCAAAGATAAATGACTATTGCCGATGTGCCTAGGCAACACCAACACGGAGAAAATACAATGTCTATAAACTAGATTGGAAACAATTTTATAAATTATATATTTTAGGTATGTTTCGCCTTAGAAGACATCCCCCTCCGCACACGCATGTAAAAGGAACACGTAGTTTTCGTAACTTATAGTTATTGATGTCCAGCTTCCGTATAACATAACGTTGCCCACCTTCTATATGCGGCGTTTTGTATCGAGGTACATGAGAAACGTCGCGATAATATCGCGATAATGTCTTGCGCTAAGATGTCTCACCCTAAGGCCATCTAAAGACATGACATGACATGACTCAGGCCTCAGCCCGACGCCAGCAATTCTTGAGTCTTGTCGTGACAGGTATGGTGAGACATAATGCACTTATTACACAATCTGAGACTCGCGTGGCATGTGGCCTTTCAGGGGAAAAAGAAAGGTTTTGTTGGTAACTACCTACACACGTAGTGTTACCAGAACGTACATGATCCGATAACCTCGATGTGAATATGTGAAATGTGAAATCTAGAGCGGAACAGGCAAAGCGTACAAGGTACACAGAGAAGAATTTATTCCTGCACACTTGCCTCGAGTCATACATTAATATTAAATGCGCCGATTCGTTGATATCGCGGTGGCGCTCGCAATGAGTTTATGTCCACTGTCGGACAACTTCCCCTATTTCAGCTAACAGCTCCTCCTTCCTGCTTTCCGAACACCAGCTACCCATGACGGCGCCCTTCGCAATGCTCTCCCAATCCCGAACACTTAATTGGAACGCCTCCTGCAGCGCACAGTAGTTTTCGAGGATGTAGCCTTCGAAATACGCAGGGTCGTCACTGTTGATACTAAACGTTACTCCAGCATCCAGTAGCTTCTTCAATGGGAAGTCTGCTATCGAAGGGATGACATTTAGTTTTACGTTGGAGAGAGGACACATGGTCAGAAGTGTTTTCTGCCTCACAAGTCTCGCTATGAGCTTATCGTCCTCGTCGAGAAAGGCACGAATACCGTGGTCGATGCGTTGCGCGTCTAGCAGGTCTAGAGCTTGGGTCATGTACGACGCTGGGCCCTCCTCGCCAGCGTGTACCGTCCGCCTAATGCCACCCGACCCCGCTGCATCGTACAAATCTTTCCACATGGGTGGTGGGAACGGCAGCTCGGACGAGTCCATACCTATCGCGGCAAGCGTTCCGTCCGCGAAGTAGCCCGCCTCTCGGGCCTGGGAGAACGTCTCCATCGCGCTTGGGGGCGGCAGATGCCTCAATAGACACATGATCAGCTCCGTGGACATGCCGAAGTCGGCGCGCGCTCTCGCCTGGGCCTTCTTAAAACCCTCGACTAGCGCCGCGAGATCCACCCCTCGGCTGGTGTGCGCCTGCGGATCGAAAAACACCTCTGCATGCCGTACACGCTGCGACGCGGCCTTGGAGAAGTAGGCATAGGCCAGGGCCTCAAAGTCGGACGCATGAAGCAGCACCGACATGCCGATGTAGTAGTACCCGAGGAAGTCGTCCAGGTTCTTGAAGGTCTTGTAGCGCGCGAGGAGCGTCTCCACCGACCCGAAGGCCGGGTCCGTAGACGCAGGAAGCGTGATATTGTTCTTCCTGGAGAGCTCGAAGAGGAGTTCGGGCTCCAACGTCCCCTCGAGGTGCAGATGGTGCTCGCATTTGGGCAGAGCCGCGAGAAACGGGTGTAGTGGGGTGCGGCACATCTTTCGGGCAGCTCGTGAGGATAGTGAGCGATATTACTTCCTGGCTTGAGATCACTGAGTCAAAATCGTTCACATAGACCGTGAGAAAATGGGAGAAATCACTTAGTTACTATATAGTCCTCTATCATTCACTCGTTAAGCTAAACTTCAACCTAACAGACTGTTATCGTTTAGTGCTTCGTCACTTGAGTCCTAATCTTCAACTTGTTACCTATACTTGAGGAGTAAAAGATTGTTCACGACTACATTTTTTGGCAGCAAGACCCCGACTTGCCGCCTAAATTCGGGGAGCGCCGCGACGAGCAGCATCGGCGTCTAACGAGGAAAGAAGTTCTTTTTCTCCAATCCTGCTGCTTCGTAGGGAGAGCGCATAAAAATGAACGGCACTCCGCTCGCAGGTGGTAACGCATTAAGGGATAACGGGCTTAAAAAATGACTCAACCGCGAAAGCCGTCATGAAGTGAGAAAAGCTCAACCCCCTCCCCAGTAATAGTAATAAAATAAATAAAAGCTACGCCCGTTAGTGTAAAGTCGAAGCGACGAAGAAACGCCGATCGAATTAAAAAGGGATGGCGCTGCCGACGAACCGTTGATCTTGTCAAGGATAGGCAAACCCTTTTCGGCTCCGTTCCGATGGGAATGAAAGGGGGGAACCCAGTGGGGATAGGTTAAAAATAAAATCTTGCGCTGTCGATCAGGACGAGATAAAACGAGTCCTTGAAAAAGAAAAGAGAGAAAAAGAAAAAAAAAAGAGATCGTAGCAAACAGAAAATATGACAAGCAGAAGATCAGCGTTGTTGTGTCTGTCTCCGTCTTCACCTTGCAGTAGTGTGCAGTTGGAAGCGACCTGCCTTCGCCAATTGAAGCCTATAAACCTCTTCATTATAAGATCTAGACCAAATAATCGTCGGTCATGCCCTGGTTAGTCTAGCGACGGGGTCCAACTTCGTTGTATTCTACTTACTAAGGCAGTAAGGGGAGAAGGGCGAGGGAGGAGGGGGAGGGGAGAGAGAGGAAAGGGAAACAAGCGGCTGGAACCTCACAGTCCCGAGCAGCGTTGCGTTGCCGCGTCTTCAACTGCCCCTCCCCCCCTCCGACAGACCTTCCCTTCCCCGGTCTCGCAGGCTTGTCCATGTTCCAAACTTCCAGGCATCTGGAGTGTTGTCAGGGGCGGAAGCAAGCGATGCGAGATGCAAGCTATTTCAAGGTATTGTAACCTATTGTATGTACATAGGTAGCTTCAGACGTCCCGGGAAGGAGGAAAACTGACTTATTCGGCAGACCATTCAGCGACAGGACAAAATAATCCTACTCATGATCCTGGCCATGCGTCACTATGAAACCCAGGACGCCTATTCGTGAGCGTACTGCTCCTTTAGGTAATGTACGACATGCTTGGCTCTTTTTTCTTTTTGAAAAGAAAAAAAAAATAGGGAACCCCCCTGGGTGAAGGCTTCTTTGATGTGCAGGTAGGATCATGTCCGAAGCGAATAGGAATCGGCTGTTCTTGAGCGTTTTTTTTTCTTTTTCCTTTTTTCTTATTTGATGCTTCACGTCACCGGGGGGTGGGAGGGAGCATGGGTTTAAGCTACTGGACCTGTTTCGAATATCCGAGCCGCTGGCGATATGCGTGTGCAACCCGCAGGCTTGCGAGATCGCGACGCCTGCCTCGGGCAAGGACCCTATCTAGCAAACTCAGCCGCACCTAGAGAGATTGTTACATTTTCATGCGAGCAGTGGGACCTGCGGCTCTCTGGTCCCTTGTGAACTTTAAGATGCAAAAGACGGGACCCATCTTAGCTCTACCGACGACGAGCTTCTTACCTAGGGGGGCCGGTCCTTGGATGAGAGGGGGGGGCAGAGCTGATACTGGACTGGGGTGGGACTATTGCGAATCGGATGGCCTCCTCTCCGGGTCAAGCGATGTTGTTGGAACATTCTTCGTTGCGGTGGTAATACAAAGTCGTTCGTGCCACGGCAGGCGAGAAACCATGACTGTACCACTTCCATCTCCGAAGCCATCTTGTCCCGCATAGCAAGCACGCATGAGGTGAACGGCCGTGGTACCACGTCGACACATGCGAATGCAAGCACGAGTACACAACTCGGTTGTGTACACAGTCAATTGGTGGGTGCTGCCCTGGAGGAGTTCATGTTACGCCGGTATGAGAGGATCTTCAAACTATACGTGTGCCGATGCGGGAGGGAGGTATGGGAACTGCCGTGGTCGTATGTCACCCGCTTTCTTGGCCAGGCACCGGGGCGCTCAGGACGTGCTAGACGTGGTCAGATTTCCCCAGACGGTATTCCTGGCCCTTTGATGGTATCGCTAGTGTAGATCCAGCCCCTCAGTAGAGTAGGATTTTCGAGATCTTGGGTGTCTGTGTTCCGTCACACGGACGGCACATTTTCATTGTAGCACGGGATGGATTGCGAATTTGGGAAATACGAAGGACAATCAACCTTCTGGACCTTACTAGGCTCATCACGTCACTTGTGAGGGCAGGGCAGATAAGTTTTGGAATAGGGCATGGCGGACCAAGGGTAGCGGCATGGTTCTTTTCGGGGAAGGGGACCTAGTGTAAGTGAGTTGAGTATCTAAGCTGTAGGAGAAACGTCAGCGCAGCTTAGGTTGTCTTTGACCACACCCAATCCTGCCACCCTCATCCCATTTTCTCTCAGGGCCATTGCTGCAAGTTACAAGGGCATCGTCCGTGTTTTTTAGGCATTGGCGGAGCCGATCTCCCTCGTGGAATCGTCCCGCGGATTCGGCAATCGGACACAACCTAACTGGCAGTCGGGTCCATACCTCCATTGGGTAAAATCCACTCAGCTACCCTACAACCAGTATTTGTTATGCGGCCTGGCACCCTCTTTGGACTATTGGAAGAACGCCGTTGTTGATGTAACCTCACTTCATGGAGCAGGAGTCATGCCTGGACAAATAGGACTCGTTGACGGAATGCAGCCACCCACTGAAGATTCCACAACTAGGAGTTTTCCCCTATATCCTGAAATGCATGATGACGGCTGAGACCATAATCTAGGCCAGGTGGTTTGGAATGAAAAAAAAAAAAAAAAAATACCGATTCGTCATTCTGATAGGAAATAACTGATATACGAACACCCCTGCTTACATGTAATCTCTATAACAATCATTGCGTGGCTGAAACTTAGGACAATGATACACGTTCAAGGTTGGCTACAGATTTTATTGATGGCTATTGTTATTCACCTTGGCCAAGCGATTCTGAGGTGATATACGTCATGTCCATAAAGTTGTGTGTAGCAGCTATTATCGCTACTATGGTTGAAGAAAGCACATATGCATCGCATAAGTCAGGGATGATCAGCATCGCTTCGCATCCCATGTTAGTAAGTTCTAACTAGTGCCTGGAACTTAAATGCGTGCTCTGTATTGAAACTTGCCTGCTTGAACGAGGTGAATATAGTCTAGGCGGATAATATGCTGAGTGCCTTGATATTCCGACCAAACCAGAGTTTCACTTCAGTGACCAGTCGAGCAAGTATCAGCACTGCAAGTGTCGTACAATACTATGCATGTCTCGGAATGGGAAAGAGACGGCTTGCTGCCGTATCGTGGCTTTCATCTTCACCAGTCGTTCCCTAAAAGCATATGCTGCCCCTGTTGACATATGAAAGAACCTGAAAGGGCGTCCCGGTTCGGCGAAGCTAGAATGTAGTTGGAAGCTCGGTGTCCTACTATTCGGTGAGAAGCCTGGTCGATCCTTGATGTGCGTAGCCGGAATGTGGGAAAACCCTTGTTACGGCGAAACCATGGACAAGTGCATGGAGTATGCACATGGCCGTTTACACGAGGTCGTCAAGATTTCCCGTTCGGTGTTGTTTATCTGGGACTAGCTACTAGGGGTAATGTGCATTTTGTGATAAGTTGCCGCTGCGAGATTGTCTGATCATCTTGCGCTGATATAGGAGGTAACCTAATGAGCATCCTCTGGATGAATACATGTGCATACGGTAGGGCGAAACCTATTAGGTCATTACATAGTATCATGTCTCAAGGTGAAGGGATGCAGGTAGAGGATATTCAAGAGTCTGATTCTACTACCAAGTCCTCATATTCACCCTACTCATGCTTGTGCTTGGTGATGTTGCATTCTGTTACAACCGAGACTGTCACCTGGCGTGATAGAACCAGACTCGGACGTGAAGCCAACCGGATCAATCCGAACGATCGACGCGCCAACCATCCAGACTAGACCGACACTAATTCCCATGGATGAGGGACGCTAACCTAAGTCCTCTGCAGGTCTTGATACAACTTGCGAAGTTACCTAACAAGTTCAACATGGACAAACTTGAGTTTCGTAACTAAATATATCTCTCTCCTTCCAAACTTGACCGTCCAACCCTTAACAGCGGCGAGCCACAGACTACCGGTCGAAAAGACCGCGGATGATTACCTGTTGATGATCCACTGACGGGCACCATGACTCTCTTGGACCTGTTGGTTTCCGTCGATCTCGTGTCTTTTTCTAAGGCAAACGATGTTAGCATGTCTGATGCCCCCCCCTCCCCAATCCTACCCTAGGTCGATTTATATGTATAAACTTAGCAACAGTCAATGCACTCTTGCAAGCTTCATCAAACTCGAGGGTAACATAGATGCGGAGAATATTAGGTGGTATTGTACCTAAGTTAATTTTCTTTAATCCGATCTTGTTCTGCACGTAAGACGATGACAAGATAGAATTACTTACTGCAAGATCATGCCACGAACCAAAGAAAACAAAGTGTACGAAATAAACATAAATAAACTCAAAAAACGAGTTCGCTACCACACATTACATATTATTATTAAATAGTTGAGATGAGAGGTGGCACAAGCCATGCAAGTTACTAGGATGGGTGCAAATCTAGACTCTGTTACAGATAGATTAATATGAATCACCCCAGGGAAGCAGTAAAGAAACGTTCTGGAAGGCTAGAAACAAGTGATTTCATTAGAACGTGCAGCTGTAATGTATGTGTGTTAAAAGTGATTTATCAAAATGTCCGGTCGGAAGGCTTCCGACGACAGGCCCTGGAAATTGGTAACGTCTATAGTGTAACCTGCTGCTTATAGCAGGACATATATAACCTATGGCATATATACATCGAGTTGACGGGATGTATTCTCTGTTACCTATGGGGTTACTACCATTACCACCACCGCTACTGTCACTACTACCGATGTACCAAGTTAGTAACAACAATAAGTTCGTCCGTCAACGTTCCATGTCCCCTACTTTATGCACTTCATTTAACACCGTAGATTACTCTTCGCTTTCAAACATGCCATCTTTCTGGAGTTGAGCATTCCTTTAATATCATTAGTATATTATTAGTAGGTGTGGCGTGCAAGGCTGTCTGCCCATTAGCCCTTTTGTTCAATATCCCCAGGACCCTCAGGGAGGAACTCGGATCTCCATGTGGCGCACTTAACGGAACAGCCGGCGGGGAGCTAAAGGAACCCGCCTATGTGCCGAATTAACTCTCTAACCGCCACGTTGCGGCGTAGTCCTTCACAGATTTGTGATTAGAAAACTTGATAACATGGCTGGTCGAGGGGAAACAACATATTCAGAGATGAAATGGTGAGCTTGGGCTTAGGTGAGTTGACTTTTTATAAATCTAGTCTTATGTGCATAGCTACATTTCTGTGCTGCATGTTTCCTTGCTCTTTGGCACTCCCGTACACAGGAATGTTTCTATGGAGTTTCTACCTAGGGTTACTCCGTACATGTACTGCTAGAACCTAGCTGCTTTATGTCAATACAGTATGCACCTGAGTAAATGTAAATCTATAGGCTCTTTGGAGATGATGCATTAACTCGAATCTCCCACTCAGGAACAAATCTTCTAGAAAATGTCATGATATCCATATAGTATGTAACATAGTTTAGTAATCGATATGAAGTGGGTGTGTGTTTCTTTCGTGTGTATACGCACGTGTGAAGGAAAAAGGCTTGTCTCTACGCAACAGTATTCTTAGTGGCCCAGCGCCCGGGGCCCCATCATGTAGAGAGGCAGGGCCCCCCCTACTTGTATGAAATGAGTATCGCTATACCCCTGGTCTGTAGGCCTTCCTCGGCGCGGTAGTCATTGTACATACTATTAATTACATAGAAAGAAACTCGTTTCCCCTGGCGATCTTGATATTTGACATCCGCGGCTATCTGCCGGGTTGTGTCTATACTGCCACGACATCGTAGGTAACAACTGCATTGTGGACGGGCAACGCCAAGTAACTACCGGTCGCGATAAATGACTTGATTCGATATGGGTTTGAGAGACCGGTGTACTGTCCTTGCGGAGTCTCAATTTGGCAAATATAAGCAATTTCCCCCTCTTTCTATTTCAAGCTCTCAGAATACCAAGAGATAGAAAGAATATATATGTAAGGAAAGCATTTGTGTGTATACCGTTTATCCCTGTCTGGTGCCCGGGCACTTACACACTAAGTTGTGGGATGGGATTCTCCACGAGCATTTCACACGATACCACGCCTTTTTGTAAAAATACCCCCCTGCCGTTAGCTTCACGTTGACTGCCGCTGCTACCTATCCGCGTGGCCTGGTCTCGTTGACCCGCTGTTGTCGCCATCGATCTAGACTACGCATACACAAACTAGTATGTGTAATGGCATGTATGTATGCAATTTACTTACGATTTTATGGATTCTACACTTAATCTGTGTACGCTTTCGGGTTTTTATTTGTGAAAATGCATCTTCGTCGTAATTATCTCGAGTATTAATAAGTTGTGAACACTGCACCTCATAGGTTTGCATCGTGATTTGCTGTCCGTGATGGCTTTTATAGACCGGGGGAAATTGAATGATGTCTAGGTAGAGATATGACTGGAAGGTGAATATGCATAGAAAACTAGTACAGTAGGTAACTTTGTGGCATGATTGGACATTTCTCACTCGTCCTTTTCCTCTCTTGGATTTTGTGAATCGTATAGTCTAAGTGCATGCAAGAGAAAACGATGAGTAGTCGGTATTCTACATGATGACCCTAGTCACGAAACTACCGATAACACTTGCACCTGGCATCATTTCATGTAGGGATCTATAATAACAGTTTCCTACCTAGTGTAGTATGTGCAGCGTGGTAACTGATATGTTTCGTTTCCATTTTTCATGTTACTCTGCAGCCCTGAGGTCACTCTACTCGCGAATTGTATTGCTAGCTTCTTGCTTTAGATACCGACTGGGGCTTTATTTCCCTTACTCGCCGGGGGCCCTAAGCTTTCTAGACTACAAAACGTTCTAGTTTCCACCTAAGCTGAACCCACTCACTGCACTTGATATCTCGATTTCAAGGCATCGTCTTCCCGGGGATCCTAGCTTAGGTACGGACAGACATTAGGGAAATATAAAGTCCCTGGCGAATAAGCACAGCAAATGCCAGTTTTGGATCCCATGGGGGTAGGTAGCCAAGGCACAAGCATGAAGATCTTGCGCTATCGGTTCGCGGCCGGCCACTAGAGGGACGATTTGCCCATCCTCTTCTCCCTTCCTTATGCAGTAAGTACTATTGCTAGCTCTTAGTGACATTGGGAACCGCAGCGGAAAACTCCACCCCCTGTTTACCTACCTTTCCGGAAACCCCTCCATTGCGTGGCCGGCGGGCCAGAGTACTAGTGCCAGTGACATGTTCACGGCACCTTGCATGCTTTTCATGTTCTTCATCAGGCCAGGCCACATATCTGCAGCGTGGTGAGGAGGGTTGGGAACCCCATACGCAAAATATATTTGATCTTGGGGGCCGTAAAATAGCTGCGAAGCCTTTGAAAAGCCGAGGGCCAGGTTGGTTAATGTACTGGCTAGTATAGGATAAGGATGAGGATTCTCCAAGCCGGGGAAACGCCACAGGGCGAGCTGTACGGATTAGACGACGGTTCCCGTAGCTTTACCTACATGATATGCCAAATGCTTCTCCAGGGATAAAAAAAGCACCCGTTGAATAAACCGTCTGGAATCGGCAGGGCCAGCCACGCAATTGGCCTCTGTCTCCGGTTAACGATTAGGTTGCATCAAAGCCCACCGAGCATAAGCATGGCAAGCATTCGATCTTTGGTACGTTTCAAAACTTATCCAAGTTTACTACCCTGTTGGTAGCGGTTATCCCCCCAGCAAGTCACGAGGCTCCCCTTTTCATATTCCATGTTTTATTAGAGCGATCGGGTCACAGACGTTCATCTACCACGGCCCATAACAAGACGCCTGGTCCTAGCCATGCTAGCCCGATGCTACAGGACGACGACGAAACAAAGCCGCTAGCAGAGAAATGCCCGGGTTAATTAACATTACACAGTCAGCAGCCGGTAGGCAAAACAATTGTCGCCAAGATATCCGGTGCATAGCTGGACGACCAACTAGTTAGAGTCCCGGGTACCACAGGGACGGGCTATTCCTCAACGATGAGAAAATCATAGAGTAGCGTGGTGTAGTAAAATGAGAAGCGCCCCCCCTGTGAGCGCGCAAACAAAAAGAAAAGAAGAAAAAATACATACGATCACACGTGCTGGTTCCGAATGCACATCATGCCCCCCGGCGGGCCTGGTTCGAAAATACATAACCGAGAGAATGCCGACTCGGCAGGCTTTCCTACATATTCTGTGCGCTAAAGGTGCAGCTATGATAGGTACATATGTAGAAACTTTCCAATGCGGAGGTTGCATGTTCCTAGGATTCGCCTATGATCTGGGCAGCCGAACTAACTTACCAGCGACACAGGATGCTGCATGAATGTATTTGGAGAATTCCAGTTCATCCCTAGCGCAGCAGTAGCATGCGGCATCTGATGCTGTTGAAGGGGGAATCCTCTCATCGGGCGGAATACCCTATCCTGCCGCGGCGCGCGTGGCCACTGCAGTTCCGTTCTCATATAGCCAGCTATGTAATGTACGCAGTAGTAATAATAATAATAATAGTAGTAGTAGTAGTAGCAGCAGTAGTAGTAGCTTATCACCGCCGTACACACCCCCCTTACCACTTGAACCCCCCTCCCTCTCCTCCCCCCAACGGGTTTCAGACATTAATATTTCACTTGATGAGTTGATGAGGGGGCCCCGGGTATGTGGACATGAAGTCTACATACATAGGTAGCTCTCATGTACCTACACATTTGGCTACGGCGCAACATACCTATAATTTCTATAGTACATACAGTCAAAAGAGACCGGGCTGCTATCACGGGATGGCTTTCTTGATGTGGCATGGATCTAGGATCTTGTAAGTGACTTGTCCGAGGCCAGGACCAGATAGGCCCACTGGCCTTCTTTGCTCAAAACACGTTGGTTAGCGGGCTTTGGCGTAGATGGACATCAGTGACAGCCCTGTTCGGTTTTTCCCTTCTGTCATTTACAGGGATTGTTCTTAAGTGGTACTGTACATAGTGGAAGGATTCGCCCCTCCAGATTATATTTCCGATTTCTGGTTTGGCGCACGGAGAGCCCCGGACCAGGGAGAGAACCTAGATGGATAACGAAACGACCTTAACTATCCGTGAACAGACTAGTTAGACTACGGGACGCCTTCCTCTCCTCAAATCATAGCCTCTTCCAGACTTACTCTTCTTCTGTCACCAATTCTTCCTGCCGCAGTTGGCACACTTTGCCAAACACACCATGGTGGGTTTTCTCAAGTGACACCACTGAAAACCATATGAGTTTCGAGACTCCGTCCTTCGACTTGCACATGACCTTATCATCATCGCCTGCCGGCAGTCAGCCCTTCCTGTTTAGGCAATCGTTCTCTTCGAGGTTCCATATCTAGACGGCATACTTGCAGACAAGTCAGAGAGCCGCACTCTTACTTACTCTTGGATGTTGAGTTTGCGAGTCTCTGTTTGCCCCTCCAGCTTCAGCTCCAAACTTGCTTGAGCGTCCTTGTCCCAAGCCCAAGCCCAAGCCTTAGACCTCCGCGGGAAACCTGGGGTTAGTTGTGTTGAATATCTAGAGCAGCACAAACCAGTCAAGAATCGGTCAAGACTAGAGCGGGATTGTAGTAGTACAACGCTGCAGCGGCACTGCGCCGAACTGGACTGGACTGGTTGTCAGGATTTTTTTTGTTCCAAGGACGGACACCGAGAGAAAAGCTTGCCTAGATCCATCCTAGACCTTGTGGTATCGGTACGAGGGTAGCTTCAGACCCCGTTGCCGGTGCTTGCCCCCCTTGTATGTTCGCCATTCCTCACCCAATCGCGGCGGAAGCAGTTTGAACTGCCTCTTATACTCACCCGCTCCCAAAAAAGAAACGCCCGCAATACCTATCTGTATGTTCCTTGAGCAGAAACTCCCCAGAATCCAGCCACCTGGGGAGCCCGTGGACGCACTACCCGACCAGGTTGCGCACTACTGGCGCTCGAGAGCTTGACGATGGCAGCTTCGTCGCACAACCTGTTCCCTCGCTCGCCCAACCCATCCACAAGGTCATACGATTCTTCTTCAGTCTCCTCCGCAACTTCACCCAGACCGCAAACCCAGTACCTCAGTAGCTTAATGGGTACGAGCGTGAGGTCGAATACCACACACCCGCCACAGCCCATAGGGATTCCGCCGTTGCCCTCCGTGAGCCAGCCGCCCTTCCAGCCGTACACACCCGTGACAGCAACTTCTGTAATGGGCCGCGACTCGTTACCGTCTAACGAATCAGTGGCAAGTACTCCCGGTCTATCAAGTGCCCAGCTTTCGGCCAACGTTCAAGCGCAGAAGAGAGCCTACCGACAGAGGAGAAAAGATCCCAGGTGTGTACCATTTTGAACGGGGTTGTTTCTTAGATTTATTTACTAAACAAGCACAAGCTGTGATGCGTGCCGGGAAAGAAAGGTCAAGTGTGATGCTACGGAAACAACCAGTTGTTCAGAATGCTCAAGCCGCAATGTCAAGTGCCAGTTCACCAAGGAGACGAACCGGCGGATGTCGTCCATCAAACAGGTCCAGGACCTGGAGAAACAGATTGAACGTGTACGCAGAGAGAATAGCAACCTCCGGCGCACGCTAGCTGAGCGAGGTGGTCAAGTGGATGTGGACATGGAGGGCGCCGAGCAGCCGTCGCTTCAACTTCCCGATTTGCATTCCGAACCCAGAAAACGAAGACGAGCGCACCCCTTACACGACTATTCCCGAGCGAGAGCGAACTTCCGCAATGTCTCTAGAGGCGTCATGAAGGCCCCGGTGCCCTACCGCCAGCTACCGGAGCTCGCAGCTTTTGACCAGAACAGACCGCAACTACCCCCTAAGGATATGGCGGACCGCCTTCTCAACGCCTATTACGGGGCTGTGCACATCATGATGCCTATTCTACACTGGCCAACACTGCAGCACGAATTCGATAGGCTCTACCAGAACGCCGACTTAAGACAAATCCCAGCCTCTTGGCTTTCCATGTTTTTTGCTGTACTTGCGGTGGGAAGCCTGTTCAGCAGCGATCCATACCCGGATCGAACGGAGCGAGCGAGCGAGCTTTTAGAAGCATCTCGAAATCTCACAGACCCGTGGAACAATGATTTTGTCCTGGACGACGTTCGGGTATTCTTTCTAACATCGCTTGCTCTGAACGAAATGAATATGAAATCAGCTTCGTGGGCATGGCTGGGAAAGGCTGTAAGGAGTGGTCAGGATTTGGATCTTCACCTGGAAGTCGGGATTCGCTCAAGGGTCGAGGCGGATATGCGGCGTAGAGTGTGGTGGGCCATTTACGTATTAGACAGGACGCTCTCCCTGGATCTAGGACGGCCGTTTATGATCGATGATACCGACTGCGATACTGCTTTGCCAGAACCCTGCGACGACCATTTCCTCTATCCTGAGGGACCCGTTCCTCCACTAAACGCGAACCCGTTGACCCATTCTCTACATGTGATCATCAACGTGGTCCGGACTTTTTCCTCGTTGAGGAAGGCCTTCTCGAGCCTTGTCATCGAGCGTCCGCACCTCGCAACACTCGACAACTATTTGATATCTTGTCAGAAAAGCTTTGCGCCTGCTTGCGAGCCAAACAGTACACTTCCTGTTGCTCCCCACATGCTAATGCCACTAGCATACCTCTTAAACGCCCGCATACATTTGCATAGGCACAATCTCGCTCCAGGGTGCCCACCAGAAGCTCGAGGAGAAGCAATAGAACAATGCATGGTGATCGCTGTGGAAACAGCGCAACTGATTGCGCGTACTAATGCGACCTTGGCCGACTCTGCCACCGCTCTTCTCGTAACCCACATCTTCCGTTCAACCCTCTTTCTATTATTTACAGGTTACTACGAGTTTGCCTGCACGTGTATACGAGCCCTGAAGTCGATCGATTCCCGACGTGACATCGCGGTCCCTTGTGGACGGTTTCTATCCTTTTTTATCCGCACCCTAGCTACTAAGCAACAAGATGTAGCAGCCATGCTATCGCGAACACCCGCGCCCAGTTATCCTCCACAAGTGGTCTCAGTTGGCCCTCGAGCGATCCAAGATGCCTTGATAAGGGATGAAGAGTTGTTAATTTACGTCAGCAGCGACATGCAAGCTGCACCTGAGACTGCTTGGGTTTGGATTGGAGCAGAGCGCGATCCTCCTGCGCCGATACCACCCATAGTCGCAGGTAGAGGACTTGCACAACTTGAAAAGAGGACAGGGTTGAACGTTGAAGAGCGACAAGAATGGGGCGGCTGGGACAGTTTGGTTGAACTTGCAAGAGGGCTGGCGCCAGAAACTCCCCGTCCAGTTCATGGGTACGGGTTATCACAGCAGATACTACCGCCGATCAAGATGGAACAGACGCCCAGCATACCCCGAAGCGGCACAGCAGGCACCGAGAGCAGTAGGGATAGTCCAACTGCCGGGTCAAGCTCAAGAATTAGCATCGCCAACATCATCTAATCGAAACTGGCCCTCATAAACCACATTCACAAAAAAAAAAAAACTACCAAGTTTCATTAAGTTTCTCCGATGAGATTACGAATATAATGAACGAGCGAGTCGAGATGTTGAAGCGCTTTCATTACCAACCTACGAAATACTGTGGAGAGTTATAACCTACGACGCGTTTATACGATTGTATTTGTATACTCAACCGATCTTTGCATCACCATGATTGGAAGGATAGGAGTCGGTCTACGCATCTTTCATATGTTTTTAGAAATTTTGTCGGGATTTCATTTTTCAAACATTTTCTTCTAGTAGCATCGCTTCGTTTCTTCCGCAAGCTATTTCTTGGTCTACATCTGGGTTTTTCTATGCATTTCTCAAAAGACTTTTGGATACCATTTTCTTCACTTCAACTCTCTAGCTCTTAGCGGTTCAAGATTAGGCTAACCTAATGGACTAACAATGTCTATTTTTTTTGTTTCATTTTTCTCCAATATTTTATTTGTTCTCTTCTATTCTGATTTTGGAAGGGCGTGGTAGCGATGTCAATACCCTAGGGACATCCGGTTTCTTGGATAATTGGGGAGATCGGGATGTCGATCATCCCTTTAACGAATTCACATGTCATTCCTATATGGTGGCTACTGTTTTTTTCTTCAACACCAGGCGTGGACGACGAATCTGACCTTAAAGATCTCTTTCTACTCGCTTAGCATACCAGTGTGTTTCTGAATGTGCTCAATGTTAGCATGTGAGCATTTGGTTTTCAAAGATTCATGTATATGGAGCCTCACTTCGGACATATTCTACTTAGACTCGCATCAAGTAGAACTTAATGCCGCTTATTCTAGAATTACCTTTATTGTATCTCCATGACCTCGTTGCATTTGTGAATAAGTAGATATGTTCGACCGGTTAGTGCAAATTCGTGACCCTAGCAAAAACTGGTCATTGCTTTATTTTATACCAGGATTAAGAACCCCGTAGCTCGAGGTTTAGTTATTGTGCCTCGCCAAAACATTCCCTACCAAGGATTACTGTCATTTCCTGATCCGGGCTCTAAAGCTCAATGATTCCACTAATCCTTTGTAGATCGGATCTGCCGAAAAACTCGAAACATTACGTTTAATGAGCCGCATCTGACGATCGATCTAGCATTCCAACGCAGGATGACATGCCTACAGTCGGGAAGCCCGTAACCCGCTCATGAGGTAAACTGCTGACTGAAGAAAGGACTTCTAGAAATACGGAGGATGTTATCCGTAACCACATGTTATTAAATTACGGTAACAACTTCTCCACGGCCTAGCCGTTCAGCTAGGATACTTGATCGCCTTATTCTACTCCTCCGTTCCCCCCTTCCCTCTTTTCGGGGAAGCGGACGGGTATTACCTAGTTACGGCTGCTAATAGAACGTCAATAATTGGTAACATTTAGGAACAGACTTGGCCATTGCGTCGCCAACACGAATTCGTCTTAATGAGATTTGCAATTCAATGAATTAGACGTCATGCGTCCAAAGAGCCGAGCTACTCGGAATTGGTAGAATGGCCCCATTCGAAGGAGTATACCGAGATAGCGCTTAGTCAGGCCGCTTATAAAAAATGGGCAATAGGTGCGGTGAGATTGAAGTGGATGAATTTGAATTCACCCGGGATTCTGGGACGTGAAACGTATCTGACCATGGTTCTCTTTTGGATGATCCCTTCAGCTGAACCCCGGGAATGGCCACAATTTTCATCAACGTCTACGCGTACTCGCCTAACCTAGGTAGATGGAGCGGGAAGAGAACATCATTTCGGTATTCTCCCAGTTGAAGAGCCACTTGCGACATCTCGTAACCCATAACTTCGAACCTGGTCATGCGCATACCAGGTTCTAGGAATTTAGGACGTACCTCATTGCCAGGGTTATCCGAGAAGGCGGTCACGACGGGTCTCGGTCTCTCTAGGTATAGGCTTAGTTTATAGTCTAGTGGGGATTCTTTTTGGAGATGTTCTTTTGACTATACAATCCCTTCCCAACTGCAGACCCGGGTGTAAGGGATAGCCATGTGACTTTGATGAAGGTATTAACTGTATTAGGGCCCCTGTCTCTAACGGTCTTCCCCATCACGGCTCCATATCATCTGGGGCACCATGAGGTTACAGGGTTAGAAGGTTGTGTGCTATTCCCGAATTTATAGGAACGACCGTCGACGCTAGGTAGATAATGAATACGTTTCGGCGTTCAAGCCGACAGTAATCGATTGTATTTCATTAACACATATTAGTCAATACATCTTTCAAGTTACCTCATTTAGCAAGAAATGCTAACTTTTCCCATATGTCAATAATTTGTTATTTGATAGTTGTAGTCTGGGTTTCAAGCATTTGCTGTCAATGACAAGGTGCTGGGGATCCTTGTGTCTGACATGTCCGTAAATAGAGTTATGTTACTCAAAAGGGATGTTTTGGATGAACTATCTGACTACCATACCTAGGTTGATGCCTGATACCCGTTAGCACATACATGTATGGATCAGGAGACAAGCGTTCATTGCTACCATCACCTACCTATGCAAGCACGATCACGAAACCCAATATTACTACTGTTACTCCCCCCAGCCGGGCTTTCCGCAGGATAGTGCCTCGTTCATAGTGTTGATAGCCCTACAGTTTAATGAACCCTTGCAAGTGTCAAAGCAGCCGGTAGTTGCAAAGACGAGGGTAGGCCCGACCGTCAGACGTAGATTTATGTGAGAAAAAAAAACAAAAACCTCCATATACTGCTTGCAAATCAGTTGCTCTGCATGCAGATATCTGCACCGCAACCGCCGTCCGTGTATCCCTGAACCTGGCGAGCAGATCCTGGGAGGTCAGGTGGTTTGTTAAAATGTTTGTGAGCGGGCAAGGCTTCAGGGACAACGCGTTTGTCAGGTATACAGTGTGAAGGTATCTACGTATGTTGTCCTAATCGACATAATTTCATCTGTTGATAGTACTATGGACAATAAGGCCATTTACACATTTGTATACAACCATTAGGGGCTCCATTATTCTTTGAAGTGTAATGTCACAGCTAGTGATGACGATTTGATCTGGAGATGTACACTTGGCGGAGAACGTAACAAGTACTTGGTATGTAAATGGTTCGCTATTGTAGGCACCCTTAGTTTTAGTCTATCGCTCAAAAACTCCCTATATACTTCGAGTAAATGCCTATGATTATAGCCACAATATTTATGGGCTTTGACAAATATGATTACAAGATAGAAGAAAGTTCAGAAAGACGAATTCTGATTATGAAAGTATAATTGCCCCTTTTTAGAACTATATCATTCTCAACCGGACCAAAACTAAACAGGAGTCAACAAATTCCACTAAAGAATAGTTATATTATAGAGTTAATACAGACCTTCTTAACATAACTTCAACGCTATCATGAAAAATCAAAAGTCACGGCTTGATAATACTCATGAAATTAGTAGAGAAAGTCCTATTAACCCATATAACTTTACTGTATAGACTGATATAGACACAAATAAGTCATTTAACTCAGGATAACCGTTGAGCTAGTAGAAACCGCCATAACTCTGGTATATTATACGGAGACATGTTTTAACCATGTTTCTTGTACAATTACAAGTGATACCATAAAGCGTACTGTATACTAGAAGAAGGAAATATTGTGCCCGGCACATAGCAGGAAGACTATTGTGTTCAAGTAAATCTCTTACCCGAAGCAGACCTAAGCACAAGCGGCTATTTTGCAAGCATACAGAGCCTTTATCTCTCCGCCAATATACCGCAACTCTCTTCGTACCCATATGCTCCTTTAGGCACCATGATATTAGGAGAGGATCTGATCTTGAGCACCATCTTCCTCGAAGCTATTGTCTTTATGACGATGGAACCACAGAGGCCCACAGCAGAAATTATCGTGAACGGCACTGAGAGGATCTCCATGAGGGGACTTTACAATAGCCCCATCTAAGTATCGGAAATATTTTCAAGTACTATGAACAATACATGCTCTCCTTGTCATACCTAAAGCACAGTTCGTCTTGATCCTTCAGGGGCTTCTTGGCTCTTATCCCAAAAAGATAACTGTTATTTCCCTTATTGAGCATGAACGGCTACCATCGGGCCTCATACAAAACGGCCATAAATAGGTAATTGGTATGTATGTTCATTAGTTACAAGTTGTGTAGTATTCATGTTGTGAGAATTAATTGTATGGACTTATATCAATGTGAACAACGTAATTTAGTCTTCTATTATGATATGAACTTTGGTCTTAATGTCCGGCAGTACCCTACACATTCCCACGAACTTGCTATAAATTTCAACATCACTAACAATATATGAAACTTGGGTTGACTAAATAACTATACGGCTGAGCAAATTAAGTAACTACCCTAAATGACCGACTAGCCTGTCACTCGGCCAAATAATCGACGATTGGAGAATAAGTGATAATTCACTCTCTAAACCTTGCTCCCTACGTAACTATCTGCACCTACCTCCATCTAATCCTCTATACTCCGTACTGTGAATCTCCAACCTTAACACCTTCCTCAAACAATTCTCATGTACATATCAAACAGGGCCCGATAGCCAACAAACCCTTCCCCCCTCATCAACAACCCTACCCAGACCAGCCCTCCCGTCCTATCTGATCCCCAACCCTGATCCCGGTTTCTCTTTTAGAGAAGGGAAACCTGCTCGTAGCAGCTCGGTATTTCACGAATCCTCATCTTGATTCCCCTCCTCCTACTTCCGGGGAAGGTTACTTCTCACCCCCTTCCCATCTCCATCCCCTAACCCTTCCCCCGTCCCGTCTGTCCCATGCCCTATCGCCCCCTTCTCATCACATACCGTAAAAGAATAACCTCCTAATCACTCGACCAACCATAACCCCTTACCCTCCTAAACAAGAGTAGAAGCCGTGCCTGTCACAAACCGGCCACACATTCCGAAGCCGGGAGCCATCGATCCGTACAGTGCCAGTCCCTCCCGTTCGGTCTCTCCCCCCTTCTCCCAGCCTCCTCCCACTCCCCTTGGCGATAGAAACTCCGAGATTGTACAGCTACATGTGTCATCTATGTACATATGTATGTAGGAGCGGACTAGGGGCCCTGTGGGGAGGTTGCAGGAAGACTACGATGGAGCAAGATAGGAGAAAAAAAAAGGAAAGCAAAAAAAAGAGGCACAAGATGCTCCATACCTAGGTATGTACAAGAGACCCCCATCCCTTGGCCCCCCAAAGAAGAGCCCATCTATCTAAGACACCCTAGCAGATAACGTCGGGGGAACTCTGCGCTCCTACACACGGCTCTTACAGGTACACTACAACTGCGTTACGGATTCGCTCACACCTATGTATGTGTATGTAAGTGAAGTAGTGGCGGCCCACACCATTTCACGGCTTAACTAGTAGTGTCAATCTTGCAACTTTTATGAACTAATTATCCTCTCCCTCATTACCCTATCTCGCCCCCTTCAAAGCATCGAAAACATAAGATTTAGATGGGGCCTTTTTTTTTTTTTTTTTTGTAAACAGGAGACGGTGAAATACTTTTTTTTCTCACCCAGATAACAAAATAATGCAAGAGGCTGGCAGGCCTAGGTCTTTGTCAGACGATGGGCAAAAGAGAGAGAGATAGAGAGAAAAACTAAAATTACAGCTACGTTCGTAGTGTTAAAATAATTTCCGATCAGCAGGGTTATGTAGGTATGTTGGGAATATTATCCTTTTTTTGGTGAGACAGGACTTTTTTCTCTCTCTTCATTTCTTCATACATTATCCTTTTTTTGTTTACTTTTACAATTACCGCCTCATCCTTTTCTAAAATAAGAGGTAGCTAGGTAGTGTAGTGTGAGAGAGTTAGGTAGCTAGGCAAGGTAGGCTGCTAGGTTGTGCTTCATTACGGAAGATGCCATGAAGCAACCCATATCAGAGTGGGTATTGTGTATGGGGTAGGCCAGGTATGAGAGTATAGGGCGAGAGGAAGGCTAGGCTAGGTAGCTATGGGTCTACGCTATATTGAGACGACACGAAACGAGGCGAGAATGAGATCAGATAAAATAACGTGATCTGATCTTTTCTCTCTCTGGATTTCTTAGTGCGTATTTTAGGTATTTCAGTATAGAAAATGGCGTGCGCGAATAGGAAGTTGTGAAGTGAGTGAAAGGGGGGCGGCGGGTAGTTTAGTTTGAGATAGAGCGGGGGTTAAAACTACCTAAAAAAGACTAAGCAGCATAAAGTCGTTCAAGGATATACCCTTCTTTTATTCTTTTATTGTTGTTGCTGGTTTTTTCCCTCTTTAGATAACTTACCTACACTTAAGTAGTATATGACTTATACAAAATACTAGGTTACGTACTGAGCCCATCACGCACCGCGCACCATCCAAACCGCCTACCCCCCTGTTATGTATATACGTAGCTACATGTATGTATATATGTATGTACATCAGTGTCGTAGTCTCGAGCTTGGTGCTTGCTTCAGGTCCCTCCACCCCCTTCCATCCCTTTCTTGTCCCGTCCCTCCCGCGCTATTGGCGGAACGAAAGTTCAGCCATAATGATGTGGTTCTTTTGCTCGAGGGTCGCCGGCGCTGAGGTTCCGATAGCACGCCAAGTACCTATGTAGTTAGATGATTAATCGGGGCACAGTTCGACGCGGTAGATGTGTCAGGGTATCTTTTCCCTATACCTTGCTTAAAACGTGGGAGAGGGGAAAAAATAGACTAGCAGAGCTTCTTGGGAATTCCGGACCTTCCTTTCTTTTTTGCTAGCTAACTAAATTCATATGTATTTTGTGTGGATTGTATATTTAACTTCTGTTTATTTTAGGAGGCATGCTGCTGAGTTTGTAAGGTATGTACATGGGAAAACGAAATCAACATGGGTTGTCTCTGGTACAGGGATAGGGATAAGGATAGGGATTATCCGTTTTTTGTCTTTCCGCTCCTTTTCTATTTCTTTAGCTCCCGAATCTCGATGCCGATGGGGAGAAAAGCCTATGTTAGGTATGCAGTTCGCCATGTTTGTAGAGTCAAGGACGGAGACAGATAGTGTGAAAGAAACACTACCTAAGTGCTTAACTAACTCTGATCACGTAGTTTGGAGAGAAAAAACTGGGGACAGTAGGTGTGAGAGGGAGGGGAGCCGGTTGTTCTTTTTTATCTGAAATGACGAATCTAGAGGTCAAGGAACAGCTCATGTACACTACATTGTTGTTGTTGACATGGGATAAGGCAGAGAGGAAGTCTAGACTGTGCACCCACCGTGCCGCAGATCGTGCGCTTGCTTCGTAGTGCAGATACCTAAGATTTGATCAATGATACATAAGATTTGTCTCCAGTGTATAATATCTACCTATATACCGATATTTATCCATGTTCAAACATGTATACATATATACACTACGTATATAAATATGCATAGGTGGGTAGGTTAGTGGGTGGGTATACACTCACTACACGTTGCATCGACCGCCCTACCAAACCACACCTTGTCCATCCTCCAGGGTTCCTCTGTGTGGGCTATACACTGCACTACCACCTGGGGGGTCCTGTCCTGGCAGCCTAGGTCTGCCTACCTATCCTAATCCTCGTCATGCAGACCGGTCAGGGGTCCGGCTAGGCCTTGCATCCGTCTGCCAAGAAGGTCGTCCGAGCTGTCGAGCTTGATGATGCTCCTGGACTTCTGCCCAAACCCTGTCCGCCCGTTTGAGCGCGGTTTCTTCCTAGCTCCTAACATGTTGTGATTACTATCACCATTCGTAGTGCTTGCCCTGGCCTCCTCGTTATCGTCGTCGTCCTCAACAACAGCCTGCTCACCTTCCGCTTCTGCTTCCGCGGGCTCCTTCGTCTTCGCCTTTGCCGCTGCCCCGCTGCCCACTGCTCCTCCTCCGCCGGCGGCACCAGTAGTAGTCCTACCCCTAGCCCTGGTCATGCTGATCTCGAGAGGACGATCCTCATCACCGCTGGACTCTGCGCGAATGTGCTGGTGTTGATACTGGTGGGAGAGTTTGCGTGCGAGGCGCTGTCTTTGTTGTTGCTCGCGTGTTTCCGCAACACTGAGTAGGTCGACGGCCCACCGGGCGCAACGGTCGATCAGCTGCCACGCCGGAGGGTACAGGGTCGGGAATTGCATGAAACCGTGGCTAATTCCCGGGATGAGGGTCACCTCCACGACGTCTTTTTCGTTGAAGTCACTGGCATCGTCGAACCCGTCCATAACCCGAGTGCGTTGCGAATGATAGGACTGCTTCGCTCGACGTAGGCGGCCCGCAAAGATGACTGTGTCGTCCACTAGAGGATCGCGTTCTCCGGTTAGGAAGTAAGTCTTAGGGAACCGCTGGAGGAGGATATCAGGGGCTAGAATAGGAGAGAGAAGGTAATCTTGGGAAAAGTCTGGCCGGTTGTGCGGACCGATATACAGAATGATCATGGCACGCATCATCTCTGGCGTGAGAACACGGTCGTTGAAGTATGATATCATGGAAGCCATAGCTAACCGTGTACGCATAGGTTCAGGCCGATGTGATAACGTCTTGGTGTCCTGTTTGTTCACAGGGGACTCTGGTTGCGATTTTGCCCATGTTCCCGGGTCCGCATGCGAGTATTCAGGCTGCGGGCTGCGCAACCCGTTGGCTTTGATGTTCGCCTCCCCGTTCGCTGCTTGAGTGCTTGACCCTCGCGGGAGTGTATTTTCCTCCTCGTCATCCGATTGATGCGGCGTTCCCACTAAGTCATTGTACTGCATATTCTTGCCACGTAGATAGTGCTTGTTCGTACCGCGCATCCTTCTATCCTTTATTAAAGACATTTGTTCGTCTGACATCCAATTTCCAATGTTCATATCTAACCCGGGATACATTAACACAAGTCCATCGGGGGCAGGTAATTCAGCCTGGACTAGAGCGGGCCGGCGGTTTGTCGTGCTGCTCTCGACAATCATCAGCGTCATGGCTGTGGCAAGATTGCCACCCGCGCTGTCTCCCGTGACGACAATCTTGGGAACCTCGTATCCTGACATCCCAATACATCTCCCTTTGCTCCTAATAATTGTCGTGTATACATCAAAGCACTCGTTCAAGGCATACGGGTAAGGATACTCGGGGGCTTTTTTATAATCCAGACTGAGGATTGGCAGTCCTGTCTTGCCAGCCCAGGCAAACAACTTATCGTCGTTACACCTTGGATCCATCGCAACAAACCCGCCTCCCGGTAAATCCAAAATCATCTTATTGATATGCTCTAAGTCAGATATAGGGCCATCATAATACAGCCAACCAGAAACATGGCCTTTGTAGTCGCTGGTGCTCGGCCTTGGTATACGGATAGCCCGGGGTGGCCATCGAGTAAACCGGGGCCGCATAAGGTTCTGCAGAGTCTGCAAGTACGGCGAGGTTCCCTTGTTCCAACTGACGCGGAGATGCTCAACGGTCAACATGCCCCTCACCTTCCGAACTTTCTCGTCGGCTTGTTCCGCAGCAATCATGTAAAAGATAGAAAAGACCATGCTGGCAATATCTCTCAGCCACTTTCTCTTGATTCTCATGGCTGTCCAGAAGCCAGCGTCAAGTCCGGTCAGGACCCAAGTCGCCCGGAAGTACGCGGAATCGTACATGTTAGCCATCGGCTCGGGACTCGCGAGCCCGACGAGGGTACTGAAGTTCCGAGCGGCATACAAGTACATCATGGTAACAACAACAGTCTGCCATGGTGTCGATATTTTGGACGACAGCTTAGATAGGTATCGGATCAACGGTGGTCCATGGCGATGACCTCTGGAGTTCAGCTGTCAGTCACGGATGGCATGATCACGTCACATGGTAAAGGCAAGAAGGGGAAAGACAACCCGGAGCTTACCTTGACAGATAGAAGGACCAAAAGGCGAGAACTGCCAACACTTGAAGTCGTCTTGACTTTACCGAAGGTCTACCGAGAACATGGTCTATCATTTTGTACAACAAAAAGAGTGGTGAAGGGTGAGGTCAGGTATATGGCAAGGCCGGGCCAATAGATAGTTCGTGGAACAAAAGTCGGAGGACAATGAGCGGAGAACAACAAACGTTGTCACCCCAGGTGACATGAAAATCAAATGTGTACAAAAGGATATGCCCGTATGTTGCTGATGGGTATCTCAAATGGGGAAAATAAATATCGTCGTTTATTCTCTTGAAAGGTTATGCTGTCCACCCTCTAGATCTATAGTATTATCTCTCAACTAAGAAATTGATTACAATGCTTTGGTGTGGAGCTCGCGGCATTGTTGCTTGCGAAAGCTATAAGCCGGAGGGAGAGAGGAGGAGGAGGAGGAGGAGTAGGAGAAATGATTAGAGTTGGATTAAGTCGAGTCAAGCTTGGGACCTTATACTGAAGTTAAAGGAGAAGGCAGATGGAAAATAGGAGATAGAATAAGCCCGAAAACTAAGCCGACTGGATTGATTTATAAGTTGCCTAGGTTACGCCAACTAAGTATCGTATCGTGTTGTAATTGCATCGTATTGTATCCTATACATGTAAGTGAGATTGGCCCTGACCATAGTGAACCTGGGTTGGTTAAGCCCAAAAAAAACCAATAAAAAGAGAGAGAAAAGAGAAAGAGAGCTAGATAGAGATAGTATGAGAATTGGTTATCGTTGGTAAGTCGGGAAGATAGGGTTCAGTTTGTGACGTTTGCATCTAGGGAGGTGAGATTCCAAAGCTGAATGACATGTGAAAATGCCCCCCCTTTAACTCCCCCGGCCCCCATAAATCCCCTTACGTACAGTCACATGCTGCTGCTAGTCAGCGGCTGTACCACACCTACCTAGGCATCTCATCGCTAATAACGCGTGCGCTATAGGGTAACCTGTGCTGTTCCCCCAATTTTTCCCCAACTCCCCCACCTCACGCTAAGAGTTGATAGGACCACTAAAGTTGGATCAACCCGGGATCAACCAAGTTTTCGGGGACTTTCACGCCTCCACTAACCTAAACTTACAGGTTACAGGTCCTCACGGCAGCGTTACCGTGAGTCAACTTATGTCATAGTCTATATTTATTCATGCATTCCGTACCAATTGATTGATGTCCCTTGTTGTTTATCAATATTATAAGTTAGTTCTCATATTTTTACTTCATGACTGGTCTCTATTATCAATCCCCATGAATTAAAGAAAAAAAAATGAAGAGATTATAGTCGCCGGCCCTTCACAGGGGAAGTATATTCTAGGGGGAGCTACTGGGTTGGTGAGGAAGGTGCTACAGCTACCCTCAGGGGGTATAAAAAAGGGGTCGGAGACGGTTCAGTACCTTAGCACACCAACATCTTTACATCCCATTCATCCAGGGGGGATCCCATACATAAATATTTACTCTACATAATATATACTTTTAGCTAGCCCAAGAATCATCCCGCTCATCTACACGTCGCCCGTCATCTCGCGCTCATAAAACGTAAGTAACAAAAATAAACCATAATCGACTTTTAAGGGTAACCTTCAACACCATGCCCATGCGAAAAAAAGACAAAATACTTTTGAGAGCGAACCCTACTATGCCGAAATCACGGACGCAATGGCTTGTTCCAGTATGTCCAATCCGCTCTTGATCTCTGCCTCCGTCACAGTAAGCGGCGGCACGAACCGCAGAGTGTTAGTGCCGCAGGTGATGACCAGGAGCCCTCTCTCGCGAGCAGCCTTGATGATGGGCGTAGGGTCCTGGTTCAGCTGGAGACCTAGCAACAGGCCGCGACCACGAACCTCGGTGATCAAGCTCGGAAAGCGCTCGCGCAGGCGGTCGAATCGCTCCTTGAAAATGTTGGACTTGGCGAGTACGTCCTTCTGCATCTTGGGGTCGGCCAGGCGCGAGAGTACGTACGCGCCCACGCGGGACGCCATGGGGTTACCACCGAAGGTCGTACCGTGATCGCCGATCTTGATCTGGTCACTCACATTCTTGTTAACGATGGTGGCACCGATGGGGATGCCGTTTCCAAGGGCCTTAGCCGTGGTGATGATGTCCGGGTGGGCCTCCTTAGGTAGATGGCTGTGGGCCCAGAGAGTGCCGGTCCGCGACATACCACACTGGATCTCGTCGTAGATCAGGACAGCGCCTACTTCTCGGCAACGCTCTGCCAGTGTAGTCAGGAAGCTGTCAGTCGCGACATTAACACCACCCTCGCCCTGGATCGGCTCGATGATGACACCGCACGTCTTTTCCGTCACTAGGTGCTGAATGGCCCCGGTGTCATTGTAGGTTCCGTATTTGAACCCCGGAAGCATCGGTGCAAAGGGCTCTTGGTATTTAGGGTTGGGGGTCGCAGACAGACTCCCCATGGTTCGCCCGTGAAAAGAGCCGTGGAAGGAAACGAACTCGTGCTTGGAGCCGGTGGGGTCGCGGACTTTGCCGACCTTGCGCGCAAACTTGATAGCGGCTTCATTGGCCTCGGAGCCTGAATTGCAAACAAAGACGGCGGAAGCATCGTGCATGCCCCCTGATTCGAGCGTCTTCTTGACTAGCTGTTCGGACAGGACGCCGGTCCAGAGGTTGAAGTATAGGTTGGAGGCGTGTAAGAGGGTCATGCCCTGCCATGATTCGAATTGGGATTAGCATCTAGTTAAGAACCTGCAGAACCTGTCACAGATCAGAAATCAGATACATACCTGGTCAGTGAGGAGCTGAGCTAAGTCAAGGTCAGAGTGACCAAGCCCATTGACAGCAATGCCGGAGGTGAAGTCGAGATACTTGCGCCCCTCAAAGTCCCACAGATACGAGCCCTCGCCTTTAATGAACACGGGGGGTGGCCTCGCATAAGTTGCGACCATATATTTCGAGTACCGCTTGACGAGCTCTGCGGTCTTCGAGTCTTCCGAGGGATCTAGGTTGGGAAGTGCAGATGCTTGGGAGCTCGATGGCTGGGGTGCCCTAGCAGCAGTGGATGCTTGAGAACTGAGACATCGGACGCCGATAGAAACAGCGCGCCGAACAGGTAAACGAAGAGCCATTTCCCCCTTCTTTTTTCTTTCTTTTTCTTTTCCTTTTTCTTCTCTTTCTCTCTTAATTTTTTATAAGTCAAAAGAACTACTAGGTATACAGGCTAAACGTACCACGAACAAGCCCCAGCTTAAGGAGAGGAATTGAGGTTGGAGATGAGATGGGAGAGGACGAGAAGAGCAATGCGACTGGATAACCTTAAAGCTTTAAACCATAGTAAAAATGAATCATAGCTGGAGGTTAAAAACTCTTATCGATATGAAACTCAACTAGAGTCCGATCTCGCTCCTAAAAATTCTCTCCAATTTATTAACTTTGCCCCATTTTCCTTACTCTTCCAATTACCACCCACAGCGACTGGATGTGTTAGGGAAGGTGCTACAAGCACCCTGATTAGGGATATAAAAAAGTGTTGATAGCAGTTCAGTACCTTAGCACACCAATATCCTTACATCCCCTCAATCCATTTTCTCCTACACTAGCTATACATAGTTGTACATAACTTAGTAAGGTCCATACCAAAACCTGCGGTGTTTCGTAAACTGTCGGTCGACCGTTGGAGACAAGCCAGCCGACAATCTACAGTTTATGAATTTTAAACGTTTATACTAGTTAGCAGTGAGAATTCTCGATGCACAAGAGCTTTTCGACGTTTGAAAATTTTCGACGCTGACATCCCTTATAACTTGAACCCCTCCACCCCCAAAACGTCAGAAAAAGAGTTAGCATCATAAAAAAAAATACACCATTTACTAGCACCGACAGTCTATTACCCGTCGGCAATTGGTCAACAGTTTAAATTTTCCAACGATTAATATATAGTAAATTTACTGTTCATCAAACCCCCCAGGTTCCCGTCAGGGTGTATACTAGTAGTATAGACTTGTCTTGTCAACTCGGTATAGGATATTGAGGTATCAATATTATCAATTGATATTGATGGACTAAGCTAGGTCGGCTTTAAGCTAGTAAGCAGCATCAATTCCTAAGTCAGTCAATAGGTACCCATTGCTCGCCATACTACTACATAAGTGTCCTAGAAATTCATAAACGTAGACTATATCATTCAGTGCAACATGCTTAAGGTGATTCGGTCATCAAAAGTCTACCTAGCCTTGTTGTCTATCCCGTTACATATTCTTAGATACTGCATATAAATGCTGCCATAGAATGCCGTTTAATGGACACTAGGGGGGATCTAACCCCTTGGGTCACTAACAGCTCTATTCATAAGTATTTTTACATTTATTATTATTTTGCATCTGCTATTTATTTTTCCAAGGGCTTATCATCCCGTTATTCGTCATATAGGTAACGAATTCGTTGATTTGTATATCAAACGCCCAAAACAACTCTGCTGCCGCTCCAACTCGACCTCCGTAAGGAGTGGATGTATAAAGCATAGCATTAGTGCTTCACCCATCTAACATATTAGTTTTATCTTACCCCATGCACGTGGAGATGTCTGCGCTCAAACAAACTACATTATCGCGCACACACACACATATATATAATGATGATTATCATAACGACGGTGATGCTCCAACCGCCCCTGCTCTGCCTACGTCCGACACGCTTAACATGCTATAGTCTGCGACGTTGGAACCAGGGACACGAAGGCGGGCTTATTAGGCTAATTGCCATGAGTGGGCAACTCCAACTCGGATGCACATAGATATCTGCATACGAGTTGGAGAGAGTTCGTAGCCCAGATGGGGAAGTTTGGAGAGCCCAGGCTGTTCTGTTGAGAAGGGGGGAGAGAGGAACCAACCGTTTCCTCTCTTATCACATCATACTCCAACGATATTGTAATTTGTTCACATTTGCTCTTCGGCTTCCTCTGTACAGAAACGGAAAACTAGGAAGGGGGGCGTCTGGGAAGCGGGTGATGTATTCTAGATTGGAGGTCGCTAGGCCGAACGGAAGGGAGTGCCTAACTATGTCGACAGAAAAGGTTAGAAACGTAGGCCTGAGTACATAAAAATACCTACGTACATATTTAAAGGTCATCTAGCTCGGAGAGTGAGGTCGGCGTCGCCATCGGAGTATTCCTAGGCTAGATCTACAATGTGTAGTATATTCTGCCTCCAACATGTACACAGAGGGGGGGGGACCCTTTCTCGCTAGAGCCGTAGGGTGTTCGTAGCAGTAGCAAGAGCTATACATAAATCGCAAGGTTCCGAAAACACAAGTTAAGCAACCAGCCATAGCCCATTCAACATTTTCTTCTCGCATCGTGGGTACAAGACGGGTGAGCGCCAAGAACAGCCCATCTGACGAAGTAGATGTGACTTCCTCTCTTCCCCCCTCCTTCTTGCTATCAGGTCGGATGTCCCCGCACCAGAAATAGACTTCCTCCAAGCAACTTCGAAGTAAAACACCGATTACCTTCCGTGAACCTTCCCGGGCCAGAAGCAGGACCGTGCGGTGACGAATAGCTAGATACCTACCTATGCCAGGAAGTCGGTTCTCTATCTCCAACTCCCCCAATTCCACTACTGCCCGCCTGACTATGTACATACGTACGCACATCTCTCTCGGGGTCTAGAGCGCCGTCGCCAGCACTAATCCCAACCAAACGATTACCGAGGGAATGGGAGCGTGGTTCATTCGGGTCGTTTCGTCGAAGATCATCCATCCATCCCCCATCCCCTCCCACCCCTGAAAAGCCACGTGCGAGCGATAGGTACGACGAGCGTCTAGCCGAGGAAAAAAAGAGAAGAAAGCTGATATATGATAAGAGGACGGGGATAGGCTTGGGGGGGGGGGGGGGGGGGGTTAGGTTAGATGCACTAGGTCTAGTTGATCAATCGGAGCCTAGACATACGGATGACCTTCCTTCCGTATTTAGAGGTTTAGGTTTGGCTATCTACGTGTTTTCCCATACATATCGAGATATTATGAGATGAAAACATGTAATAATTCACTTCTCCTCCCTCCCCGGGTTAGGGGGGAAAAGGGCCATGCTTATCATTTGATCATGGGGTATGGGGGAATGGGCGGAAGAGCCAAGACGCGAGCTGAACGAATAGGCTTTATCGCTTCGACCGGCCAAGTTTCCCTAAAGCGTATATTCTTGGCTTTAGGACTTGGGGTCTTTATCTACAGCGCCGCGGGCCACGTTGGACGTGAATATATAGGTAAGAGTATGGTGTGGTGTGGTAATCTTTTATTTTTCGTTTCTTTTCATCCGTTTCGACGTTAGGAGAAAACAGAAATTCACACAGAAAACATAGACGGGACCCTAGACGTAACAAACGAAAACACGCACGCACGCATTCCACGAAGCCAATCCACAAAGCCCAAACAATCCCTCCCTTGCTTCCCTTTTCCTGCACTGGCCCAACATGATCCGGGTTTAAACTACAAACGTGACAATCCGTGGAGTAGCCTAAGCACACATATCTCATGACGGGGGCGTTATATATAATAACATAACCCATACAGGATTTTTGTCAACTGCTAGTAAGGTTCAACGTTCCGATTTCGATATGGACCAGACTTAACCAGGCCAAACCTCCTCTGGCTGAGGTAGGCGGGGGGAGATTATGACACATCGAATCATGCCCACTAGCAGTGGCTAATATAAAAAAAGGCGATGTTGACCATAGGGCGCGCCCTTTGGTTGCAAAGGGGAAAAAAAAATTAACTCAAAGGGAGCGGTGGAGGGGGGCACGCGCGCGCAACAGTGGGGTATCTATCCTCTAGGTCGCCGTCTAAGGGGATCTATTCCCCTTTCTTTGTTTTCTCTTCTGTCATTTCTTCATGAAAAGGGAGGAAAAGGGAATAAACAAAAATTTCATTCCTGGTCTCCCTTTACTCGAAAGGAGCGCAGGTGAAGGCACCTCGGACGGAACCGCTCTTGTAGCTGTCAATCTGCACACACATACTGTTAGTACTGGGAACGAACGGTTCAAGTTGGCCTGTGCTGCAGAGGAGAGATGAGTCACTTACGATGTCGACAATGCTAGAGTACGTGCCGCCAACGAGAACGACCAAGCCAATTATGAAGACGATGCCGTTGGCGATGGACTTGAGCAGGTTCTCCTTGGCGTACCACTTGCCCTGGCGGACGAGCATGAACCACATCATCGCGGGGAAGTAGAAGGTGAAGCCGGAGATGAAGAGTGACGAGGAGATGGAGAGCAGGTCGTCGAAGAACGGGATGGCCTCGGCAATGATCCAACCAGCGATGGTTATGATGGTGATGAGACCTAGCCAAGTCATCCAGCCCTTGGGGGTGTTGATGAAGCGGACGACCGAGTTCGCGTACGCGCGGCCGTGGATGTATCGGCCGGCCACGGTGGTGTTGATGGATCCCGAGATGAAAATGACGGGCAGAGCAATACCGAAAGCAACCTTGGACAGGAGCGTGCCGGCCGACAGCAGAGCAGGGGCCTTGACGTCGGGGCCGACAAAGGCGTAGATCAGTGCACCAGTCAGGGTGTAGATGATGATCTCGATGATGCCGAGGGCCCAGATAGACTTGACGTAGTCCTTGGGGGTGTGCATCTCGTCCATGAAAGAGAACTGGCAGATTGCGAAACTATACGCGAATACAATATTAGTGATGGCGATGAAAGCCTTGGCGAAGGTGATGTTCTCTGCAGGCCACGCTGACCACTCGGAGGACACCGCCAATTCGGATCTCTGCACGCCGGTGGCGATGACGGTAATACCGATGGCCAACATGATGGAGGCAAAATCTATGTAACCCAGAATGGCAACCTCGGCAAACGAAGGGGGAACCGCGAGGATCAGGAGAATGATCGCAGACACGACACCAAATACTATCGAGCACGCGCCGTTGCTGGTGAGATTCAGGAAGGCGATGGTCCCGGTAAGGGTGTGCGAGCCGACCAGGAAGGTCAATTGCAGTACGAACATGGCACCTATCAGCTCGTATCCGAACCGACCCATCATGAGGCGTCCCGCGTCGGCGTAATGCTGGACCTCGGGGAACAGAATCTTGACCTGGCCGACGACGTAACTGGTATAGATTGCTATTAGGCCGAGCCCAACTGTGAGGATAACACCTGCGACCATTCCTAGCGTGGCGAAAGCTGCAGGCATACTGAGACTTCCGAGCGCGATGGCCTCGACAATTAGCACAACCGTCAGACGCTTCCATCCGAGACGATGGAAATGTGCATCGCCCTCCGCGGCCTTGGCCTTCTCTACCTGGCCGATGTCGCGGACCTGGCCTACGATCTCGCCATTGGAGGTCGTGTCCAAGGAGAGAGGCTGGGTGCCAAACCCGTCGACCTTCTTGTCATCCTTCTTCATCTCTGTCGCCATGGTGTCGTCGATGATGGTAATGATGGGTGATGACTATACGATTAGAGATGCTGGCAAGGATTTACGCGTGCGTCAATGGGGGGGAAATGATTCACGACGTGTTGGCGAGAGAGACGCTGCAGCCACTGACGAAAAGAGATGAACAGGTGAAAGAAGAAAGAGTTGAGAAGGGTTTTCTAGACATCCGACTGGACTTATGGGAAAAAGGGTGGCTATCTCCGCAAACTAAACCAACAACCTTCTTCGTGGCGGGAAAGTCAAAACTGCGATTCAAACTCTGCTCTTATTTTTTTTCCCGCTTGCTCGACTGGTTCCTTCGCCGCTACTTATTACGTACGGCAAACGACTCATGGCAGTGATGAGAAAGGATTATTGTAGGGTGAGGCCCTAGGTGGGTAGGTAGCGCCTTCGCGGCCGGTGGCCCCGACAGTGCGTCTATTCGTGATGAGCTAAGATCCAGCCTATCCAGTAATTCATTTTGGTGATCAACATCATTTGTGTAACAGATCGGTGGTGCGCCCCAGATTGGGAGAGATAGGCCTTTCTCTGGTTCCTTTCAGGGACCTTCTGGGTCACCGAGGGGAAAAGAGCAAGTACCTCTCTGCGCCCCCTGAGTATCGTGATGCCCCATCGCTAGTCTGGAGTATTACCTAACTTTTATTCTCAGAATCTTCAAAGGCGCTGGAATAGGAAGTCTGGCGGTGCTGGACACCTGGCGACAGCAAGATTCTAGCTAGGGTTGGCGACCGAAGGGCACGCGATGAGATCACTGCGACCAGCCATCCCAACCAGGCGGTGGGCCTTCTGGAACGAGACGACGTTGCATGGCCAATCCTAGGCTTGGTGGCGCTAATCCAAGGTTGTGCAGTCGAGCCGATCCGGCGAGTCATTTATTTTTGTCATCGGCTTCCATGAACCAATGGGAGAAAAGAAGAAGAAGCTTGTCTCAACCGTCCATGGTTCGACCCCGAGATCTACCGTATCGTGTAGTAGAATTACCGAGCTGCTGCCGCTGATTCGAGCGACCGACCACGCGCTTCTGTTATTATCAGGATCCTGCTTTCGAAAAGTTCCATCTGGGGTCTTGCATATCCAGACATGAACCAAACGAAATGACGGACAGAACCGGGGGATCAGCGGCGCGGCGATAGTTTTCCGTTCTCAACCCTGAAAATCCTGAAACCTAGGATACGATGAACTCCAGAGATATATTAAGAGGTAGTGTATTGAGAGATACGTTGACCGAAATTTGATTAGGAGTGAGTTTAGGAGCTAATCGCAACTTGTCTTTCGGAGAAGAAAATTTCACGCTCGAGGGCCAAGATATGGCTCCATCCTACAATTTCAAAAATTGTGGAATGTCACCAATAAATAATCCAGGGCTCAAAGATAAGAGATCTAGCATATCGTCCTGGCTGTTCCCCTTATGAGCAAGATCAGTCGACGATCTGGATGTAGTAATCTTACTTTGTCGTCGTAAACCATAAATAGCAACGCGGCTGAAGGCATCGTGCGGAATTTCATCTAATTCTCGGTGACCTTATTCATGAGATGCGTTCAATCCCATCGCATTGGGACGAGTTGTGACTGCGTACCATAGTGTATGTGTACCTTGGTACCATCCTATCCGTCGTTCCGCGTGCTAAGGCAAAACACGAGGGAATGACAGGTGCGTAGAGTTTACTAAAAAATTCTCCAGACGAGGACCCCCTGGCTAAGGTGCGCCTCCTGGAAAGTCAATTCATGATAGAACAAAAGGCTGCCCCCTCTTCCATTCCCCCACGTTTCGGCACGAGAATAATCGCAAGTGGTACGAATATCATGCCATTAGGCTCGAACGGGCTCGAATGAGACAGGGTTGTCAGTGACGTAAGCTGAAATGAAACCGAAGTAGGTACATACATGAAAGATAAGTCTAAAATCTTGGAGATTGTTTTTCGTAACCCCGAAATGATGGTACGTACGTAACCGCACTAGCCGCCAACACTATTCGTATGGACAAGGGTAGGCGCCGTATTCGAAGGATCGCTTGCATTGGGGTTCAGCCTTAAAAGGGACCCTGGCCTGGTATCGTTCAACCTTCCTGAACGATATGGTATGGGGTTTTGCTCCGTAGAGGCCTGGAGTTTTCCTCCCAACTATCCATTTAGCCAGCGGATCTTACTAGAGAATCCAAGAGTTTCCCCTTCGATATCACCAAAAGTCAGGCGTTTTGTAGAATTGCCTATTTTGCCATGCATTTACCCGCCTCTTGGGCTATGATATTATTAAGATAACCAAGAGATGTATCTGTCGCTTCTGGTATCGAAAAACTATGGTTTGCAACCATAAATAGGGTCAGCTATGGCGTCTCAATATGGCGACTCGAGATTGGTGAGAGGTCTGTGGCCCGCGACTTGTTTGAAGCCCAGATGTTTCCCCCATCGTTCGTTGTTGGTCTTTTCGCGGTTGCGGGAGTAGTATCCCAAACTGTCGACAAATATGATTATATCGTCGTAGGTTCAGGGCCTGGCGGTGCACCGTTGGCAGCTAATCTCGCAAGAGCAGGACAAACGGTCCTGTTGCTTGAAGCTGGCGTCGACTTGGGTGACAATAAGAACTATTCAGATATCGCCAACTTTAACGCTGCGGGAAATGACGAAAAGTCACGATGGGACTTTTTTGTGAGACATTCTGATGACGAGGAGCGCGAGGCTAAGTACGAGAAGACGACATGGCGAAACCCCGATGGTTCGTTCTATGTCGGCCTTGAGCCCCCAGAAGGCGCACAGAGACTCGGAGTGTACTACCCACGGGCTGCCACCCTTGGCGGTTGTGCGATGCATAATGGGGGCATATGCACACTACCGGCCGATGATGACTGGAACTATATCGCCGAGATCACCGGGGACGAGACTTGGTTGGCAGGAAACATGCGCAAATACTTTGAGAAAATGGAAGCTAATGAATATCTCCCTCCTGGTACGGTTGGACATGGCTTCGACGGATATCTCAATACGACCATTAGCGACCCGTCCTTCATGGAACAAACATCTGACGTGCAGAAGGTTGCAGCTGAGATCATTGACTTAATTGGAGGCGATGTCGCACGAGATATAAACGCACCCGACCCAGATCGAGATCAAAGTACCGGTGTTTTCGGGCTTGCCAGCCACGCTGACAGGAATGGGAAGCGGGCTGGGACCAACACCTACATTCGGAAGACTCTTGCGGACCCCGCGAAGTACCCACTCACGATTCAACTGGAGAGCCTGGTGACTAAAGTTCTGTTCTCAGACGAGGCGGAAGAGCCCACAGCGATTGGGGTTGAGTTTCTCCAGGGTCCGTACCAATACGAGGCCGACCCGCGCTATAACGGATCCCAAGGGGAAATTGGTCGGGTGTTCGCCAACAAGGAGGTGATCATTGCGGGTGGAGCTTTCAACTCGCCACAAATCCTCAAGCTCAGCGGTATTGGACCTGCAGAGGAACTCGAGAGATTCGACATTCCTATTGTCAAGGATCTCCCGGGAGTGGGTGAGAGGTTAGCCGACAATTATGAAGCGGGCTTGCTTGCGCTGGCAGATAAGCCGTTGAATGGCACGTCGGGACCTGTGGCGGTACTGTTGAAGACACCGACGGCACGCAAGAATCGCAACATTCACGGCTGGTGCGCATCGTTCTCATTTGAGGGCTTCTACCCGGGGTTTCCCACAGACTACGGCCCATCAGAGTACGAATGCGCATTGGTCCATATGAACCCACGGTCGCAGGCGGGATACGTGCGCTTGAGGTCGGCGAACCCCCAGGAGATGCCAGACATCAACCTAAATTTCTTTGCAGAGGGGGAGGATGAAGACCTCACTGAAATCCTGGACGGCGTGAAAGAGCTGCGAAAGGCTTTCAACGCAGCTGGCCCTCCCATCACGCCTTTTGACGAGAAGCACCCTTGCCCCGGCAAGAACCAGAACTGCACCGACGCAGCGCAGAAGGAGTATATCAAACTCCAGTCATACTCCCACCACGCATCGAGCACGTGTGCAATTGGTTCGGCGGAGGATAAGATGGCAGTACTAGACTCTAAGTTTAGGGTGCACGGGGTCAAGAACTTGCGTGTCGTCGATGCGTCTGCTTTTCCCACCGTGCCTGGTGCGTTTCCTGTGTGCCCGACATTCATGCTTTCGGAAAAGGCGTCGGATGATATACTCAAGGAGCTGAGTACTACTCCTCATTAACCTGAGCTAGGAGTGTGTGGAGAAGAAGAAGAAGGTGTTTATCACAATGATAATGACGATGATGGAGTATATACCTGGAGCATATTCTCATAGATGGCTAGATAGGATATCACCGACAAGATGGCTAAACATTGGCATAGTGAGAAGAGAGGTGAGATATTCTTGGGCATATTGATAGAGAATGGAGTTCATATCATCTTATTGCATACCGTTTATACAACCAGTGTAGGTTAAGAAATAAGAATAAGAATAGGGGATACAAATTCGTACCATTTGTAAGTGAAGAACACTTAGGTACCTATAAGGGATTGAGCACTGGAGATATCACATGATTAAAGAAATCAATGCGTCTGTGTATTAGGTAAAATACCTATATAAATGACCTAAGTTATGCACTCTTTGATCGTACCCCTCTCTTGGCCTTCTCTTGTTGCAGAAAGTCGTTGTGGTGATGCTCGGTACCGTTGTTCAAACCTGATGCAGTAGAATTGGACCTGCAGCTGGGGGGGATCTTAGGGAGGTGGTAGTGAGGTACACACAGTAGAACTGACTACCTACCTACTACCTACCTCAATGCCCCGCGGTGGGGCTAGAGAAAAGTGTGGCTAATAGGTTGGTTGCATGCACTGGATGGACCCTTGTAATCTAACCTAGAGTACTACTTACAGTGGGGGGAAATTAGAAACGACCAATTTTTTTTTCACTTAACATCACCAGTTTTCTCGCATATTTAAAGTATTAAAAAATAGAAAAAATTATATATATAATATTTAATATTTCTTTTTATATATACTGCTTTTATTTTATTTTTTACATTTTATTATATGCTAATAAATAAATAAATGTTAATAAAAAGTTATTTTTATTCCGCAAAATTAAAATATTAAAAATAATGGCTAAAATTACCGTATATATATATTTATATATAACTTTATAAATAAAAATGTTAAAAATAAACAATTTGCATATTAAAAAATAATAACATTTAAAGTTTATAAATATAATTTTTATACTTTTTATCATTATGTATTAAAGGTATTATAGCTATTTTAATATGGAGGGTTTTGTGGTTGAAGTAAAGGGAAAAAAATTGGTCGTTTCTAATTTCCCCCCACTGTACTAGGTTACTCCACTAAATTTTTTTATCTTCGGTTTTTTTTTTCTTTCCCGTCTTATAGTCTTCAACTTTGTTGGAGATAAACATATCGCCAATTGCCAGTCAATAAAAAACTTCTCCCCTAAAAATGCCTGGAAAACGGAAGGTTACTGCGCTGGAAAAGGTCGAGGCTGACCTCGCAGGCCTCCAGTATAGAATCAGAAAAGACCCTGCCGCCTACGAGAAAGAATTCCTCCAGCATTGGCAACAGTTCGAAGCTGCTCACGAGAAGTTCATTGCTGATCCGGTTGGTGCCGACTCGAACAGTCTTATTACCTTCCGAGAACAGGTTGATTTCATTGCCCACTGCGCTGAGCTGTATCCCGAGATCACGCGAGATTTCCCCTCTGCTCTCTCCGACATTCTCTCCCGACACCATGCCACCCTCGAACCCACCTTGCGCGAGAAGCTGGTCTCGAGCCTGACCATGCTCAGGCGGAAAGATGTCGTCGACAGCACCTATATCCTGACTACTCTATTCCCTATTCTAATTGCCACTCCGTCGAAAACCTTGCGCATGCTTTTGTACCAGAGGATACTCAGCGTCATCCGTGACACCAACGCGAAGACCACCAACCATCGCGTGAACCGCACCATGCAGAATGTTCTCTACAATCTTGTCACTGCCGATCGATCCTCCCCCAGCGCAATATGGGCCGTCAAGATCACCCGGGAACTGTGGCGGCGCCAGATATGGACCGATGCCAAGACCGTCGATATCATGAGGCAAGCAAGTTTGGCCCAGAACGAGAAAGTAATCCATGCCGCTGTGAATTTCTTCCTCGGTGGAGATAAAGAGAGAGAGGAATACGAAGATGACAGCAGTGATAACGAAGCTGTCGATATTAAAAAAGTGAAGCACCAGCTCGGCATCAACAAGAAAACGAAAAAGAGCAAAAAGGTTCTGGAGAAGGCTGCTGATCGAGTCAAGAGACAGGAGCGCAAGAAGAATGCACCCCATCCCCTTAACTTTAGCGCTCTTCATCTGCTCCAGGACCCCCAAGGATTCAGCGAGACGCTATTTAGCCAACATCTGAATTCGAAATCTAAGTTGGCGCTCGAGACCAAGCTTGCTGTTCTGCAGCTGGTCACTCGCTTGATTGGTCTCCACAAGTTGATTGTTTTGAGTATATATTCGTGGTTTTCTTCCCGCCTTCAACCCCGCGAACGGAATGTTACCTCCATCCTGGCTTCCTTGGCTCAAGCTACCCACAGTCTTGTGCCCCCGGATGTCATCGAGCCTCTGATACGGAAGATTGCCGACAACTTCGTGAGCGAAGCCTCGGCATCTGAGGTTTGTTCTGCTGGGCTCAATGCCATCAGAGAAATATGTGCTCGTCAACCTCTCGCAATGAATGAAACACTACTGTAAGCATCGTGAATCCCTCAAAATTTTGATAACATACTAACTCCAGACACAGACAAGATCTTGTAGAGTATCGAAAGAGCAAGGACAAAGGTGTCATGATGGCAGCCAAAGGTCTCCTATCCCTGTATCGTGAGAAGGGTGCCGATATGCTCAAGAAGAAAGACCGTGGCAAAGAGGCTGCTATGGGGCTAAGAAGTGGTGACATGAAGCAACACAAGTATGGGGAGGAACATGTTGGAGAAATCGAGGGTCTCGAACTGTTGGCAAAGTGGAAAGAAGAGCAGAAAAAGAGGAAGCGTGCCGAACAGGGGCTACCTGAAGATGCTGCGGATGGTGCAAAGATGGACGATGAAGAGGAGGCATCGGATTCTGACGGCTGGGAGGTCGCATCCACAGACAGTAGTGACTCGGGAGAATGGATAAGGGTGAGCGACTCGGAAGATGAAGCCGAACCAGACACCAAGAAACGAAAAGTCGACTCCGAGGATGCAGAGGGCGAGGATAAGGAGAATGCCGAGGATGAGGCTATCGACTTCATCAAATTGGCTACTTCCCAAATTCTTACTCCGGCTGACCTAGCAAAACTTCGCGAGCTGCGCATGGAAGCAGGTATAAACAAGGAAATGGGCAGTCGCAAGCGGAAGCAAGACATCGAGGCCCGTCACATGGACGAAGGGCTGACAGCGGAGCAAATCGAGGCACCGTCCAAGCTACGCAAGAGCACGAAGGAAGAGCGGATAGCATTGGCCAAGGAGGGCAAGCCGAACCGCGAGGAGCACAAGTCCTCGACCGCCATACGCAAGGCCAAGAAGGAGGCCGAGGGCAAGTCTACTACCAACAAAGAGAAGGCTCGCAAGAAGAACTTCATGATGACGTTCGGCAAGGCCAAGTCGAAGCAGAAGCGAAGCCTCGTGGAGACGAGGAACGCCCTGAAAAATCATGTGGAGCGGAGCAAGTCCGGAGGCAGACGGCGCAACGGCAGACCGCGGTAATAAATAATGTTATTTATTTTTTTTGGTGGATTTAGACACATATCTGGTATTGAAATATCGACGATACCCACTGATACCCCCAGGGAGATGTTTGATGAGGACCTATCTCTTGATGCATACTTATGAAAAGGCTATCGAGAAGCTTCTGTGTTTCTTGGAACAGATCATGCTTGACTCCGTCATTTCCTTTTTTTTTTTTTTTTTGCGTCTGAGGCCATATTGTTCATGACCATTTCCTCTCACATTTGAATCGACTGTTGGCGTGATAACGAGCTTGTTCTGGTATCACATAAGAGTGCAGTGTTCGTGTAATGGGAATTGTCACTGATAGTGTTTTTTTTTCGGTGTTTTTTTTCTTCTTCCCTCTCTCGTCTGGTTCCAATCGGTCTGGTAGAATTTGGGCTTGGTCAGCAAAGGCCAAGGCTTGTATGTAGCACAGGTCAACCCACACCTTCAAGAGCTCCTCCTCTTATGTGGTCTTTGGACCCGGGATGTTCCATATATAGTGATGTTACACGTAGACTCGGAGCGACTTTTTCTTTTCAGGGAAAACAGCTCACACAGATAACGATATTGCTTACCTACCTATCTATGTCTGTGCGTGGGGATGGGTGGGAAGGGGAAAGGGGGAAGGGGGAAGTCTCCTGGTTGGTATAGATGGATTCCACACAATATAACCTCCGATTAAGAAGGGCAGTGCTGTTGTGGATGGACTTTCCGCCGCGAAATATAGTCGTCATGGCTGACAGGAGTTCCAGGATTTCCGGTATCAGCCGAGAGGGTTGCGTACAAATAAAAGCTTGTTTGTCTGTTGAGAAAAGGCCCATGTGGACCTGCTTTCTCTTTACGGGAACGACATGAAGACTAACAGAACCCTGTGTGTATCGAAATGGTCCTGGATGAAGCAGCCAGGTTATCTCTTAAGAGGAATCAAGATGCGCTGGACCATGCCTACAATGTTATAGTCTTATTGTGCAAAACGCATCTAAAAACTTGGGCTGAGATGTAGGTCTAGAGACGTGCTCTCATTAGCTTAAGGTGGTTGATCATCCAAAATAGATTTAGCTTTAAAGGATTCTAGCAAGCTTAAATTATCATACATACTAGCTAAGAGACCAGCATTAGTCGATTATGTGGAAATAGGGACAGAAATTATTATCGCGGAATCTTGATGATGAGTTCATTTTTTTTCATTATCTCGTTAATACTAACGATAACTCTCAACTCTGAAAGAACTACAATGACCACAATAATAAACCACCTAACTTACATACCTAGGGTTTAGAGTTACATAGTCTCTCATATCAATGCATGTATAAGCCGGGAAGGATGGCCAGACTTACATCTTGATATAACCTACTGCTGCATAACAGGACAACACATCGCGCAAATGACGTTATGATATGGAATCTTTTTTTGTTGAAACTATTATGAAGACATCGGATTGCCTTCGAATCTCACTTCGACCTCCGTCGCCGGATATAACTCGCGAATGAACGAGTCTCCCTTCTCCCCTCTCCGATGGTAGTTGGTCTCGGGTTCTGGTGCAAGACCTTGGTAATAATCGTGTAAGCGCTGATTGGTCGGATCAGAGGTTGGGTCCGTGACCCCTATGCTGACACCCATCGACCTGCATCCGATTCTGCAAGGGAATCTACCGTCGTCTATTTCCGAGCGCCAGTTTGGCGGCATTGGGGGCTATGGCAGCAGCTGGGAGGGATGCGGGGAACAGGGAACGGAAGCCTGTCGCGGCAACTCGCTATAGAAGGCTTGTGAAGATCAAGAGCCTATAGGGTCTCCTGGAAGAGGCTCTGCATTTCCTTTAACTGACGTGAGCCAGCGTTTTGCACCACGCTAAATTTAGTTAGTTTAGGGATTTGGTTAGTCAGTCCCCCGTCAACCATGGCACTAGGTTAGTTAGGTAGGGGTTTTGACACTTTCTTCACTTACACCAATAGGTTCAGCTTCAAGTTGTCATTACTTATTACCATGTCATAAGGGTCCCTTACTCACTACTCCTTTTGGTTCCATTTACCCCTCTTTCATATACCGAAATCAACAGCCAGACCTCAAGCTGTAATAGTTTATTGTTATAAGTCTATGTAACGAATAAGTATATAGGTCAGAAGATTGACTGTATAAGTCTTTTTTTTGCATTTTATTTTCGAATTAAGACCCTGTCGCTTGGCGTGTGAGCATTGGCATTACCAAAGAAGAAAAAGAGAAAAAAAGACAAAAAGCTCGTGTAAAAGATTCTGTAAGTGCACAAATGAAACAAACTCATCCAAGACCTATGATATGCTGTATTACCTACCTAGTACGGTAACACACCTAGTCATTGGATATATCTTCATAATTTCATGCACAATATCTTAATTCAGGGCCAACTGTAGCTACATTACGTGCTAATCACTCTAATCCTAGAAACAAAACACCACAGCTGTTGTGCTTCGAGTCAACACCACCGCCACCAACGCCCGCGATGGCCATCTTGGGCATTCTCTCATCGTCGTGGGCTCTGCTTGCAGGCTGCGTTGCTATCGTCGCCTACTTCGTCTACCCTTATTTTGTCACCTATTCTCATCTACGGGACATCCCTGCACCTTTCCCTGCGCAGTTCACCAACCTATGGCTTCTCTACGTCTGCCGCCGGGGGAAGCGATTCTTGGTTGCGGATGAGATGCACAAGAAGCTAGGTCCCATGGTGCGGATCCAGCCAAACCACGTCAGCATCGCCGACGACGATGCTATACCGGTCATCTACGGCCATGGAAACGGGTTCCTGAAGTCGGACTTCTACGATGCCTTCGTCTCTATCAGACGGGGCCTCTTCAACACCAGGAACCGCATCGAGCACACCCGCAAGAGAAAGATGGTGTCTCACACGTTTGCGCCTAAGTCGGTTGGCCAGTTCGAGCCGTACATTCACCACAACCTCGAGACCTTTGTTGATAGGTGGGACGAGCTGGTTGACAAGTCCCCCAGCCGCGTTGCCCATGTCGACTGCTTAAAGTGGTTCAATTACGTTGCCTTCGACACTATCGGGGACCTCGCCTTTGGTGCCCCATTTGGCATGCTCAAAGCTGGTGCCGACATTGCCGAGGTCCGCTCATCATTTGACGCCCCGCCCGTCTACGCCCCTGCTGTCGAGATTCTGAACCGACGCGGTGAGGTGTCTGCCACCATTGGCTGCCTGCCCCAGCTGAAGCCATATGCGAAGTGGCTACCCGACCCATTTTTCAGCAAGGGGCTCGCGGCCGTGGAGAACCTAGCCGGCATCGCCATAGCGCGGGTCAAGGACCGTCTGGAGAACCCGCCTGAGACCGGCCGCAAGGATCTTCTCGCGCGGCTGCAGGAAGGGCGCGACGAGAAGGGGGAACCCCTGGGCTTCGAGGAGCTCACCGCCGAGGCCCTGACCCAGCTCATCGCCGGCTCCGACACCACATCCAACTCGTCGTGCGCGCTGCTCTACCACGTGGCCCGGACCCCGGGCGTGCTGCAGAAGCTGCAGGCCGAGCTCGACCGCGCCATGCCCAACCCCGACGTCAAAGTGCCCGACTACGAAGCCGTCCGCAACCTGCCGTACCTCGAGGCCGTCATCAACGAGACCCTGCGCATCCACTCCACCTCGGGCATCGGCCTACCGCGCGAGATCCCCGCCGACTCAAAGGGCATCCACCTGCGCGGCCACTACTTCCCTCCCGGCACCGTCCTCAGCGTGCCCACGTACACCATCCACCACTCCCGCGAGATCTGGGGCCCCGACGCCGACGAGTTCCGCCCCGAGCGCTGGGAGAGCGTCACGCCCCGCCAGAAGAACGCCTTCATCCCCTTCAGCTACGGCCCCCGGGCCTGCGTCGGACGCAACGTCGCCGAGATGGAGATGAAGATGATCGCCGCCACTTGGGTCCGCCGCTTCGATGTTTTCCTGCGCCAGGAGGTCATGGAGACGCGCGAGGGCTTCCTGAGAAAGCCACTGGCGCTGGAGATTGGGCTCAAGAAGAGGCACTAAGAGTTTTGCTTTCGAACAGTGTCTTTTTGCAATCGGTTGAGCGATTGCCTTCGAATGACTTATGATCTACGATTTCACGATTGTCGTGTAACGAAAGAATGGCAGGCAGTATGCTAAGTTCAGGAGAAGGGATCCTGAGAAGGTTGCCGTTTGTTGATACTGCTATGGTTGATCGTGTACTTGTAATTACTGTATAGCCATTATCTCATTACCTCTCCACTGCTGGGTATAATCCCATTGTGAGCACACCGTCCTCAGAATCTACAGAGATGAGTACCCAAGTTTATAAGCCACTACGCATGACAGTAGACCGTGGGACATGCCCTATCCTATGCATAAAAGCAGTGGGCAACTTTAAGTTATATCTCAAAGAAGATATTGAGTTCGCTAACTGCATAACTATCTGCTTTGCTTCCTCAGTAACAAACACAATATTGGCCTTTACGATCTCTTAGACATCTTAAACAATAACACTAATGCATACCATCCTTCAAACGCCGGCGTATGCACGCCTCCCATAGCCTTTCAAGCCGGTCTCCCACCAGCCGCAACTCCTCTATCCTCCTTTAGCAAGAAACCACCGCCGGGCCCGGCGCCGTGTAGTTCGTCGGGATCGGGTTGTAGAGGTTAATCAAGATGCCCGGGTCGGAAGCCTAGACGCGGCAATTCGTCAGTCACACATACATACCCCCCAGACTCCCCGTAGTTCAACTCACCTTATACGCCCCCGGCAGCGCCACGCCCTCGAACGTCTTGGCCCCCGTGCCCCCCGAGATGTGCAGCTGCGCGCACGCCTGGTAGAACTGCGCCCCGCCCTCGCTGCCCGCGCTGTGCAGCCCGATGTGCTCCACCCGCAGCAGGTAGTACCCCTCCGCCAGGCACGGCGGCAGCGCCACCGACACCTCGCTCAGCCCGTCGTTCGGCCACGTCACCGCCTGCGCCCCGAACGTCGGCGCGTCCTCGTAGATCTTGAACCAGACTGCCCCGTCTCCGTCGAACGTCTCCGCTGTCGCCCCGTCCGGCGCCTTGGCTAGGTAGAACGACAGAGGCCCCGGGTGCTGGATCTCCGGGTCCACCCGGAACCCCACTTCGTCGCCCGCTTGCACAGACATGGTTTTCGCGCCTTCGGCCCCCGCCGCGAGCTGGTAGCATCGGATTTGGCTGTCGGTGACGTCTTGGACGGGCCCGTGCGAGTTGAAGTTTGTGGTCTTGCGCACGTAGGTCCAGTCCTCTTGCGTTTCGCCGTTGTAGATGAGGCCGGGCTGGGGGTGGGGTGTTAGCAAGCGGTTTGTGGTTTGATCAACGGGTTGAGCATGCACGTACGAAGGTGTCTGTCGGGTGTGTTAGCAGCGTTCAGATGGTTGTTCGGGATGTAGTTAACTCACAGTGGGCCTGGGCCACGCCCAGAAGGGCAAGAGCGAGAACGGACTTCATTTTCGTTTTCTCTTCAGACGGTGGAGGATGATGAGGGACGATCTTGAAGTTTTCGGCAGACTGTACCTGGAGCTTGCAGAACGAGATTCTGAGAGTCTGAGTTGACCCATTTTATACATATCCATGCTGCTGCCGCTGGAACTCCAACAGGCTGTACGGGCCGCATGTCCTCCAGACTGGAGAAGATGACTCCTTCCCCCTGATGGCATCATAGATCATAGTGTGTGGAGGGAGGGCTCCCGGGCTACGGTCAGGTAAAGGGCCGGACGGGATTGCACAGCGGGTTGAAATAAAATTATATTAAAATACTGATAGAATGCAACGTTATAGCAACTCATAGACGCTTCGTGTAGGGTGTGACGTGGCTTGGCGCTTGCTTGGTGGTAACAGAAACCAGGTCCGGGACCAGTCCCCTGCAAGGCTCATGTATAATGCCTCCAATGGCTTTCCTAATCATATAGTTGGAGTGCTAATAGTTAGGCATTAATTAATATTGTGCAACTTGACGTCTTTTGGGACCACGAGACTCATTAATATTAACACACCTGCTAGATTTGTGTTGCCAGCTTGGATTAATTTGTCGATTATAGATATGCGTTATCCCATCCCGTGAGTTGATTTCGGCATAATAACCTGACGTTGAACTTTGGAGAATTGATCACAGTATCTGAGAATCTCATGTTATGCTTCCCACAAAAACACCCATGATCCTCTCTTCCTTGAGCTTTGCTCCTGCATTGCGGAACATCGTGCCGATCATAACTTTTAGGGCGCTATGTATGAGACACCAGGTTACCTCTTTGGGAAACCTCGGGGGATAACTTCCAATCATCGAATGAGGAAATGAGAAGCATTACATACACCTAAGCCTAGGATGATAACTAGTATTCTATAGTATCATACTAAGTTGGCGCATATTAGTGAGCATGTTATTCTTGTAGCTTCGAAAGCGTATCATAACTCAGAGAGATTATGAAAGGGGGGAGAATACCATATTTTACTGATGCTATATAACGTAAAGACGATAGAATAGAGCTATTCTACGTTTCATAATAAAATTCTACCAAGCTTCTCATATGGTAGAATTTGATCTATGATTTTGCAAAAAAAAAAAAACTAGACTTGCATGAAATTAAACTGAGTGTTCCTCGTTGTAAAAAATTGTTGCTGTGGGCTCAAACTCCGCTGAATCGACGATGGTGTTAGGATGATGATGGACGACTGAGAACGGAATTCTCGGGAAGCTTGAACAGGAAAATGATCATCTCTGTGAGAGCACTGAGAGGTAGAGAGTTCTCCTTTAGGTATCACCTCAAGTCTGGACCAGTGATATCTCGTTTTCTGATCTTCCAATAGATTCTATTAATATATATGAGTGATTTTCTAGAAATAATGCACCGATGTGTGTTCCTAGAGATCTAGATACGACGTTGACTTATATCACGTCTTTTCATATATTTATCAGTGCTCATCTAGATCTTAGGAATGATGTTAAAGAATTGATATTTAGTCATAGTGGGGCAAAAAAAACCAGCATATCATTTTTCGTTGTTATCACGAATGGCAGAAATCTCGATGTGGTTGTGTAGGATACTGGAACCAGAACTATAACATCGAGGTACTTATGATATCGTTACTGTGGTATATGTATTGCTGCTATGGTATATATTACCACGTTTTTAATTAAATGATCTATGATTCCTAATAGTAGGTTATTCGAATCTATTTTATTCATGTGAATATTACATATTTTTTGACATACCTATGTATAAGATTCCCCCTTGTTGCATACTGCGAAGGAATTCCTCTCCCCAATTGTGTGTCTCTACCTTTTCAGCTATATCAACTTTAAATTTTGGTGGCAATGTATTCGTACCTCATGCATCATTATCAAGATTCTTGTTATGATACTTGCCAACGCGTAGTGGGATTAATATGTATTATATCCGACAACTACCTATAGTGATAATAATGATATAGCAAAGGTAAGATCTCCCTACGGTTTATATAAAACTCTTAGATACCTGAGTATGAAGCTATTATTGGTTACAATTTTATTATGGACTTTTAGCCTTTAGTAATTTGTGAAGATTTTAGGCAATCAAATCAAGAGCGTGTTGACTGAGCGGTGAACATTGGTAAATAACCTTCGCATATACCCAAAGCGAGGTATATATATAGATGATGTAAACTTCAACCAACCACCATGACTATTCAGAGCACTAGATAGTTCATATTATACAGTAAGGGTGAAACTTTCTAAATTGTATTAACTACAGCCAGTGGTTGTCTCTATTTTGTCTCATGAGAAATCAATAATCCCATATTGGGTCATCTCCACATATTCCGCTTCTCATACTCTGTTGAGAACCTATGTCCAGTACTGATTTGAGATCCTGCGATCTGTTAGCATGGTTCAAGGTCTTCAATATCTGCTGTGTCTTACTTCAATCGTTCCGGAGAGGTTTTCTTTCGTCCCCGCGTCGAAGGTGAACTTCGCCAGCCGTTTCTTCTTTTGCTGGAGGTTAATGATATTCTGCAAGTAATTAGCCAAATGTATACCTGCGCAGACCCGTTTTCAAGCGAAGCACCTGTTCCACTGTCTTCTCCATCATATATCGCACTATTGTGACTTCTCTAGTCTGGCCCATTCTCAGGGCCCGCGCAATTGCTTGTTCTTCAACCGATGGGTTCCACTGCGGCTCGACAATGTGCACTCGATTGGCAACTGTGAGATTCAACCTGTTACAAGATCAGTATACCTATAGGCAAAGGGCTATTTGGCTGGGATCAACGCACCCAACAGCACCTGTACCAATGGACATAAGCAGGACGAGCACTTGAGGATCTTCCTTGAAGGTTTTGAGCCGTGTGGATCTTTCAACATAACCTACCCGGCCGTCTATCTGACAGTATGGGATTCTTGCTTGTTCTAACAACTTAGAAAGAAGGTCCAGTGTCGAGGTCCAATAAGAGAAGACAATGCTACCTAGGTCAACGCAAACCACTGTCAGCAAGGCGAGAATACCTACTTCTTAGATTCGGGACCACCGAATGTTATATTTTGCACCACAGCAGAAAGTTTTGTAGAGAAGCCAGTCGATAGGGTATGGTTTATCCCTGCACCCAAAATTTGGGCTGACCCGTCGAGGACTGGCATTGTGTTGATACAGATGCTATCCGCATCCGTTGTCTGACTATCAACAGATTCTGAGAGGGGGCTAGACGGACGTAATTGCCTCCCACAGTCTGGACAGAAAGAGTAGTTACTCAGAAGAACACGAGTGTCTTCGTCTGTAGCTGAGCAGCGTTCACATCCAATTTCTAAACCTGATTGTTCTAGAAAATTGGTGTTGGACTTGATCGACGGGAATGTTCCAAAGTTGCAGAGCATGCGCATCTTCAGCATTGCACGAAAAGGAATACTACACTTGATGGTGTCTCCCTTGCTTATAAGAGAGTTTATTTGCCGTCTAGTTTCCCCTAATAGAGACTCGTAAAGTTTCTGCTCTTCGTATGACAGTTGGAGTGTTACATCTTCTTGCCGCGAAGGGGGTAGACTTAGGCACTTTTCACTTCTCCGCAAGCAATAAGCTTCCAGATACGCTCGAAGAGGCTTTGCGAAGTTAGGGCCTCCTTGTGAAAGCGGGGCTAGAACGTGTCTTTGGAAAGTTGCTTTCGTCGATAAGGGTGGGAGTTGGAGGAATTGAGCCAGAGAGGTTAGGTCTTCTAGTTTATTCTGAATAGGAGTGCCTGTCAGACACCACCTTCTCCTAGAGCAAAGGCTTACTGCTGCCCAAAATTGCTTAGAACTAGGATTTCTAATCCAATGGGCTTGATTTAGTTAGTAATTAATTTCAAAGAGGAGGTGCATAACACCTTGAACATAGAGTCAACTTGGATTCTCTACCTTCATCCAGTACTACGCGAAACCACTCTATTTGATGGAGGACATGTCGGCCTGTATGGTCCGCCGCTAGTGTTGCATACGTAGTTAATACTAAGTCAACTGACCTCAGAGCTTCTGGATCTCGAGGCCGATCCTGACCATGGAAACGAACGGAACTCAGAGCTCCCGGAGAAATATGACTGAGAAAATCAGTTATTAAATCTGCGAGGCAGGCTATCATTGCTCACGCTTGTACTTCGGACTCCCAACTTTCAAGGAGCTCTGCAATTGATTAGACAAACACCAAACGTGTGGCTTCTTCGACTTACGAGCTGATGATACAACTACCAATGTCGCCTTCGTGCGAATCTTCGCCGGGTATTTACATTCTGGGGCTCCGTAAAAGCTGGCGAAATCCACTGCTTCTGGAACAGAATGTAGGATTCCCGCAAGGATAGTAAGTGTTTTACCAAGCCCCATTACATCTGCGATTAGCCCACCTAGATATCCCGGTGGTGGTTCTTCAGTTCTAATAAGAGTGAGCCGGCCGGATTCATCTAAAAAGAGCAGTCAGATTTGGCTTACTCAATCACTATGTCTTGGCATATCCGTAACAAGAGTTTCTTGCTAAATCCTTCGTCTTCTCGTTGAAGAATAAAACATAAACCATCCTCTTGGTGTCTATACTTTCTTAGCAAGGTTATCGGATTCCTTTTTTTAATACCTACCTTTTCAGTCTTGAGGTGAGCCCCTCAAGCAACTCCATGTTCCTGTCTGAAGCCACATGTGTCAACGGCTCGAGTATGTTTCCAATCTCTTCCGATATCTTTATCTTAGTAACCCATGGAGAACTATTGGCAATGCCAATAAGTTCATTCATTTTCAATTTTTGGTCAGGAAATGTGAGAAATTGTGGATTGTAGTATTCGACCTCTGTATGCAGCCATTCGGGATGTTGGAGGTATGCAGAGAGTTTTGATAATCGGGATGCTGCATCGTCTGCTGCCAGTTTCGGGCCGAATATGTTAACTGAGATGGTGAGTAGTCGCAATACTTGATTAATCCCTCGCTGACGCTTCGTAGCAATGCTGGACCGAACGACGGCTTCAAATCGCACCATTGGTGTGTCTCTGATGGCATCCAGTTTGGAGGCGGTCCGGCTGTCCAGGACCGCAAACTCCACATCGGTTTCGGAGTAAAGAAAATATATGTGACCCTGTCGTCGTAGGTGGAAGCTTGTAAATTGTGCATTGTGATCGGTACTAAATAAATCTAACGAGACACTGGTTCTGCTCAGGGGTTTTGCCGCTGCATCATATAACTAATAAATATAAAGTGTGAGACGTGACAATCTATTTCTAGCAGATTTTCAACTTACTGTGCCATAACAGACTTCATGGTCACCCATTTCGATTTTAGAAGGCAATACGAGACCAGTAGATGTAACATCAGTTGGATAGAATGGTAAGTATCTCTCCGATTTGAGGCCACTTGAGTCTTGAGCTCTCCTTTTATAGCCGCTGTTTTATCGACCTGGTCGTAATTGTAATGCTCGAGGAAGATTCTATGACATATGACTTAGCTTACCTAGCCATTCTAATTGAATTTTTTTTCTAAACTGTTGAAGGAGTCAAAAAAAAGAAAAAAAGAAAAGAAAGAAAGACCTAACCGGCTGGTTAGCCTAGATTTGTGGCTGTAAAACTTAGTCGATGAGGACATTCTGGAAAGAGCATCTCCCCACGAAGACATTGTTGCTCTATTGCGCCCAATGATTACTAAGGTATACCCGGGCATGTCATCGAAGGGTTTTGACGTGGACGAAATTCCAGCTTGCTATAAGGTGAATAAGGATGACTGGTCCGTTGTGTTCAATCCGCGTATTCCTCGCAGGTTAGATGTCAATCTGGTTCGTATGGTATATATACCATACGAAAACGTCGTTGTCTGCCTCAAATATAGTGCCGATGGTAATTATGTCACAACCGGCTCTAACCATATGGCCCATATTTTTAATCTGATGACTGGTGAGAAGGTTTTCGACTTCCGTGACAGTTCGGTAGATGATGGGGGGTCCAATTACATTCGAGCGGTGTGTTTCAGTCCCGATGGCAAATATCTCGTCACTGGAAGTGAGAAATCGCAGATTAGAGTAAGTCTGATCTACCGCCTTAGTTCCTTTGTGCTGATAATATCGAGGTCTGGGATATACAATCCAAAACCATTTGCAACATATTTTCCGGTCCCCTAGGAGAAATAAGTGCTTTAGAGTTTGCTAGTGATGGCCACAGAATTGCGTCAGGAGGTTCTGACAACACTGTTAGAATCTGGGACAACGAATCCGGATGTGAAATCTCGACATTCGCTGTCTATGACTACGTAAGGAGCGTAGCTATTTCTCCCAACGCGAAATACATTGCCGCTGGCTCCGAAGACAATACCGTGAGGGTTTGGAACATCGCTACTGGCTCTCTCGTTGGTCGTTTTGGAGGTCCCGATTCCCATAAGGATGGTGTTTACTCTGTGGCTTTCTCTCCAACGGGAGAGAAACTTATCAGCGGCAGCTTGGATAAAACGATCAAACTGTGGAAGTTAGCTGTTGGCCCAGAAATTCCTGACCAGGATATAAAAGGAGGGGAATGTATATCGACCTTTTATGGTCATCGGGTAAGTATCTCATAAAATTCTTGCAGAATAATAGCAAACTTACAGTGCAGGATTTCGTTCTCTCTGTTGCAGCGACACCCGACGTGCGGTGGATCATTTCTGGGTCAAAGGACCATCGGATACACTTCTGGGATCAGAAAACAGGTGATATCCAGTTCGTGCTTCAGGGCCACAAAAATACTGTTCTTTCAGTCGCTCTCAGTCCGACTGGCCGTTACTTCGCCACGACTTCTGGAGACATGCGCCTGCGCATTTGGTCATACACCTATCTTGATTGAATGTGGGTATATGTCCTATCCGCCCTCTCAGTTTGTGAATAGCAGCACCGAGCTTTTCTAATTCTCGGATAGCCTCCGTCTAGCTGTTGCGTTTATGTCGTGAATTTCTGCTGATAAACATATTAAGGAATCATCTCAAATCTAATAGACCTTTATTGATAGCTATAATGCCTTAGCGTGAGCCTAGGTGTTTATTTGACAACCTAGAGAGGGGGAGGGCGTTATATTAACCTCTCTCTAGGTTTGGTCACAAACGGCACTTCTCCTGGCTTATGATGTTGTTTTATTAACTGAAAACCTATCCCTAGATGGTGGGAGGATCTGTACCTTATATAAATGTGGCTACGTTCTGTACCTGTACCTTGACAGATACCCCTTATCACCTATTTCAGCACTTAGATCTTCTCTTCGTCTATCATTTACTTTCGTACTACTAGTGTTATTTATTGGTTGATGAATTAGACTCGTCTCGATATTGGAAGACCCTGCCATACTTTCGAGTTCATCTGTGGTGCACAATAAAGGGATGAAGGGAGGGCGGGGGTTATTCGACCTGGCGAATGCATGTTCAACAGTCATTTTTACCACATGTGGCAGTAAACATAACCGTCTTGGAACCAGCACGTAGCATATCAAGGATTTATATTCCTAGGAGAACTATTTCCCCCTTCAAAGATAGAAATAACTAAATCATTTCTTTTTTCCATGGTTGGGGCTTCTTATCCCTGATGGGGAAAAGCCGCTTTTTTATAATACTTACTGCATGCTGTCTCTTTCCCCAAGCCTGTCTGCATAACAACACGCCAACAAGCTGACGGTTCTGTATAAGGTAGGCATCCATTCAATTGAAGAAAAAATCTTATAAGAATGGAAATCTCAACGTGGTAATATAATAGCAAACCTTAAGGCGAAAGAATACAAAAAGGGGGTGATTTACCCCACCGAACTAATGCTCCTTAGGTGTAGTTGCTTCACCGAGACCAAAAGGATGTTAGAAATCCAAGGCTCCTCATGCTAGCTGAAATTATAAGCTGGTATGATATATAGGCGCTTCTAACCTGGATCAAATTTGCCTGTTAAGGCGTTGTCTAGCATCGTGAAAATCTAGAAGTCTGCATCAACTTGAAAATTAAAATGGGTCCTCGTAACTCACCACGAGGTTGCCTAGTTCTTCTCTCCTTTATTGTGTTTCTTCACGAACTTTTTTTAGATACCGTTATCAGGTCAAGGCAGACGTCTCAAATGTGGGTATCCGATGAGTATATAAAACCATCCTATCCGACATGCATTTCCTGCTGTTTAATCACCAATAGGTACACCTACCAATCAAGTTACCCTTACTCTCACATTCACGAGCTTCTAGATACTCGCAGTCAAGTCATTTTTTACGGCATAGACGTCAAAGTTTCCAATCCAGCATCTTTTAGAGAGTCGTGGTTCAATATAAGAACTGCGGAAACAAGGAGAAGCATCTACAATGCCTAACCTGCCTGTGGAGATTTACACACACATTTTGTCGTTCGCCCCACCAGATACCCTGCGATCTTGTCGGCTTGTTAACAAGATCTTACATTCTATAGCAACACCTGTTGTATTTCGTCACATTCGCCTAGAGGCTACTGGCGATTCATCTCAGTTTATCAACATTGCCAAGTCGGAGACCTTACGTCCTCATGTGCGTGAGATCAGTATCGACATATGGGTAGAGTTGCAGATTCGGTATTTTGCCGACGTGCCGTCCGAGCCCCCCGCGAGCTTCTTCCGGGCGTTGCCCTTCTTGCGAGTCTTCTCCAACCTCAAAACACTTAATCTGAAATTCAACGAACGTTGCGGCAAGGAACGCGATGCCGGTAACGATACCTATGTTGAGGATTACGACTTTCGCTACTGGGTCATGTGGACCGTGTTCAGCAGCTTGACCGGGGACTGGGAGGCTGTCTTTTCCCAGAGTATCTACGAAGAAATAGATGCTGTATTGTACGACGATGGGGATCAAATCAATGGCGAGGAGTTCTTCAGTAGCCTCCAAGAGGAGATAGAGAATTGGCCGCAGCTAGCGCCAATTGAACTCGAGACTCTCACGATTGGCAACCTTGCGGATTACAACGACCCCCGGCTCACGGGCTCGGAAATTTTTAAAAGGGTACTTCGCGCTCCTAGTCTGACCGGATTGAAACTCTATGTTGTGTTTGAGCAAAGCGAACAGCCCACGAGAGAGTACATCCAGCTCCTCCGGAAATACCGATTCATGAATTCTCTCAGCAACACGTGGCTTGCACCGGAAGTCGCTAAGAAGCTCCGGGTGCTGTCGCTTTTCTGCGAGGACTATTGGGGTTGGAGTCCCAAGATGGACCTTCGGAAAATTAATCCTGGCCCTGGCCCGGATTCCGGTCTTCCCAAGTTGGAAGTTCTCGCTTTGGGAAACTTCGTTTTGAGCGATGAATGGCAAGCTGATTGGTTTGCTTCGCTCGGCCGTCTTAATGACCATGGTGGCCTTCGAGAGCTGTACCTGGATAACTGTCCAATCGTATATGCCTCCAACCCACCAGAAAGCTTCGATATAAACATACATGACTACTACGATGAATTTCTGGAAGCTCAGAGGGCTATTTCAGATGGGGTCAACAGATTGTTCCCTTTGCGATGGCACGAGGTACTTAACCACTGGGCGGATAACATGAATGGGCTAAAGGTATTGAAAATGGGACGTGGTGATTGGGTTAGCTCATCGATACAATACTTGGCTTGCAGTTCGCAGAAGCCCGAGATAGAGAGCTTCAATTGGGATAAAATAAAGAGACGATTCTCCCGAACCAACTTCATGACCTACGACTGCTCACCGCCTGCCAATTCATTCGTGGAGATGGCCGATTTTAAAGATGTTATATATGGAATTGGTATTAACGACGACCCATTTCTCAGTCTGAGTTATGTCCAATTCAACGCAGCCTATTTTCCGTCCTATTGGCCTTATTGGCTAAGTGAAGACGCTGAAATGGAAATGAAGAGGTCCGAAGAAATTGACAACCAGGCTTTGAGCAGAATCAAGAGTCTAGTAGGAGGACGTTAGAACACGAACTAAGAGACCCTGCATAAGAAAGATAGAGAAATATACGATTGAGATAAAGTTCTTGACGCAAGATTCACACTTGCAGCATAAAGCTGTTGGGTACGATTAACCAGGTTGCTTAAGCTTATGAAGCACGGGATCGTAGTGACATCAATTAAATGTTCAGCTATTGGATCCACGTCCTATACATTGACAATAGGAAATATTGCGCCGCATATAACAGCAATGACAGTTCTCGGGTAAAGTTACCGTGGCAAGTTTTTTTTTAAGACAATGTATAGTAGTAAAATGGTTTCCCCATAGTATCAGGTAAAATTAAACAGCTAACAACTCATAACTGTTGGTTCTATAAAGAGCAAGTGGGTAATGTTGTTTTTTAAGCGATTCCTTCGTAAGGACCTCCATTGATTGAGAAATAAATGACAATAATTGACAAATGGCACATTCTTGGCACATGTACACCTATTCGAGGGGGTCCCTCCCCCTTGATCGTTTGAATGAAATCCCGAACAGTTGTCTTTCGCTTAGTTCCTCCCCTCACCTCTTCTCCCCCCTATATTCGCTCATACCTCGAGTTGAGTTGCACAGCACCTTTAATTTCCTGAATCCAAGGAGGTCGTCTCTCCACATAGACCTCGAGTGTAGGCGGGGTGTCGACAATAGTTTGGTCGTCTAAGACTCCTGTATGGATGCATACATTGTTCTTGTTCACCGCCGCACCTCCGGTCCGGAAGAGAGTCGTACCACAATTTGGGCAGAAGTGGCTGTGGACTTCCTAAGCCACAAGTGAAATTAGTGAGATAGGATGATATGAGAAGGAGGAGCCAAAAAGTAGAATAGTAGTATAGCTTAGGTAGCTTTCTTACATTGCCATGGTCTGATCTCTTGGTGAAAATCTTGGGCTCGCCTTTGGTTACTTCAAAGTTTGTCTTGAGGACTTGGAACGCTTGAGTGTTGGCCAGCTTGCGGCAATCATCGCAATAGCATACCGACTATAGATCGATTAGTACACTAATTAGCACGGCAATGGTCTGGGCAGGGGTTTAGCGTCTGGGTATCAAAAAAACTAACTGAAAAGACCGGATCGCCTGAGTAGGCAATTCTAATCTCGCCGCAAAGACAACCTCCTTCAGTTGGCATGTTGAAGATATATAGATGTTCGAAGAAGGTTGAATAGTTGAGTCTGACAGGGAACGGTTTCGTTTTCAAAGGTCTCTCGTAACGTTCTAAAGTGGAAGTAGGTAGAGAATAAGGTTTCGAGGGCTTTATAGAGTTAGGTAGTAATGCTGTGCCCTGAACGGCTGCATTACACGTGTTACCCCTGTAAGCAGATATGATATCTGTTTATTAGAGTGGAGTATCTCGGTGTACAAAAGTCTGAACAAAGCCTGTGCGTGCCTGGTATAGGTTAAAATCGGCCCACTGTATGCCCTATACTCATCTCTGCTATACAGCCGGTAAACCCCTATATTACCCCTTGTTAATAAATATTTCAAACGGTTGCAACCTAGGTTAGTGTAATTACCTAACTAGCATGTATCCAACAAAAGAGTATTTTCTTATATGTAGTTCAGAAAACAACTCCGAGAGGATACCCATGAATAGCTAATATCGATGTCATTTCTTCTATCTGCTGTATACGAGCTTACCAGAGAACCCTCTATTAATGTTTGTTACAGGAGATGCTACCTACAATAAGCTCTGATCTTGTCTAGAATACAAGTATCCAACAAATACAACCCCTATATTGGAGAGTTTGGGTCCGAGCTTTCGATCTGTTTCCGGTTCTGAGAATCAGTTTCCCCTAGATTTGTACGACGCTGTTCACAATGTGGTACTACCGTCTTATAAGCACCAATGAGAACACTCAAATTATCATTAGTCAAATTTCATATCGAGATGTTGGTTGTAAGAGATGCAAGGGAGGGTTAAATGAATCATGAATTTTTCCAAGACAGCGTTAAACGAATCGTGAAGTTTCCCAAGTACCTATATAATAACAAGCTATTTAGAGCCCTGAAACATGCCAATGCTGGAAAATCTGAGATAAGATTCACGGCGTCAGGAAGTTTCTGATTGTCAGTTCCCAGATCAACCTTTTACGCACACTCTCAAGCAATGATATTGCATAAAAGTATAGGTTATATAAATCCCACGTAATATCACAGATGTGTTTCTTCGTGAGGGCGTGCATTGGCAGTGAGCAAGGTTTGAATTGTATTTAAGCTTATTTTCAATCGACTATAGTTTATGTTCGCTTTCTATAAGCATTACGTTAAATTTAGAAAGTCAATTGCCAAACATAACCACGTTGATTTCACGATATAGACATCTATATACTTTAAATAATATATAGATTGACATCACCTCAGTTTACTCTTAACCTACTTCGGGATGATTGATGGGAATTGAATGTTGAGAAATTTTCATAATGCGATTATACCAAATACATACCTGGGTAAATTAACCTAGATATGTAGCTTAGTGCTTACTATCACTATGTACATACATACATACTACTATTACCAACACCAACACCAACATCAATATTTTAAGGGTGGGGATAGAGGAGGGGGCGGGGCAAGTGTAAAATGCTCGCTAAATCAACGACACCACAATTTTTGGGTTTTCACAAGACATAAGCGCTTATCTTCCTATGCATTAAGGACAAGGAAATACTGATAGGGTCTCGGAAACCGGCGCGGTCAGCTTAGCTTTTTCCGTGTTGGAAGCGAGAATGCCGGGCTCTATATGCCGACGAGCCTATGTCACATAATAGGTATCCTACAAATCATTCTTCCGAAGAGTCCTTCCGAGCCAGACATTCCGACTTCAAGAGGAGGATTATTGGCATGTTTCGCTACGTAGATAGTTAAATATATATTGACTTTAAATTATAAGTCCTGGTAGTAAAAATGCGATGCTAAATTCTCGATGAATATCTGCATGATCTTGTTGAATTGGACTGAGACTCATCCGTTGGACCATCAGACTTCTCTAACTTATTAAAGCCAGTCATTGAATCTATAACCTCTACTCCTAAGTTGGCTCACTCTTATTTATGGCCTCGTTCATAAAACTGATCCGGTTTGAGTCGGAAAGTGGAGATATTTGCTTTGCAGATGTTGGAAAACACGATTTAGACCCCCCTGCGCTTGGGTCGAAGATCACTGCCTTTAAATCCTTCAACGACCTCTTGTCCCACCCTAACGGGAAAGTGGTGGCTCTACAAAAGGTTGTAGCCCAGAGAAGTTTATGTTTACTATCAAGGCTAGGGCTAATGTAATTGGAATCTTAGCTTCTTGCTCCTCTTCCCCGGGACGACCTACCTATCTATTGTGTCGGGCTTAATTATAATAGTCATGCGGTGGAGGCTAATGTAAGTAAAGCCGCAGTCCTTCCAGAAAATAATTCAAGAAACAGGGAATGTTAAGATATATTGTAGCTCCAATTGAGCAAAGTGCCTCCATTGTGGACGAAGCCCGCCGCTTCTCTAGCAAACCCAGGACAAGACATTTTCATGAACGGATACTGCGCAAATAGCCTTCCGGACTATTAGGTATCCCTTTGATTAAGTATATAAGGAACTTCTCACCCTAACACACATTATAGGGAGGGCTTGTCATCGTCACATCTCGTGTCTGCAAAGACTTGACGGAGAGCGAAGCAGAGGACGCTATTCTAGGCTATACAATAGGCAATAATCTATCGTGCCGCCTATTCCAGCTTCCCGGTCACGGTGGCGGACAATTCTTCTACGAAAAAGCGTTTGATGACTTTGCGCCCATGGGCCCACCCTAGTCAGCAAAGGGGCATTCCCGATGAACTCGAAATTAGTAGTAAGGGTCAACGGGGAGATGAGGCAAGAAGCGGATTTGAAGAATGATATGGTCTTCAGTCCAGCAGATATTGGTTTACCCCTCATCAGTAGTTGGGCTGGAGATGCGTGGGAAAAAAGATGTGCTTGTATGTATATGTATCGATGACACATGTACTTGTAATACTAGTTTCCGCGCACGGCATCATCGTGATTATCCAGGTCCTTGCTAGGTCCATTGTGACACGTTGCTTATCAATGGTGAGTTTTACAGACTTAATGGGTATATATACCTAAGTATCTGCGTGCCAGGCGAACGCTAATAACCTGTGTCTATTAGCTGTGGTATAGTCCGTGATACTATACATATACATGTTTGACACACCATATTCGCATTTGACCTATTATCATACATCTACTATGAAACCAGAAGGAAACAAAATTCAATATATTAGCCAATTTAGCTCCCCCACTTTCTTCTTCCTAACCATACTGATGTCTAGAATCTATTGATCAAATGTGTATATACTTACATCCAATGCCTCCTTAAACCTTTATGAATGAGCAATCAATCTTGCGAATTGGCGAGCTAGTTGTGGCCGTCGAGAAGTGGTAGTTGACGTTGAAGGGCTAGAAGACATTCTGCTAGTTCTGCAGAATCTTTGGCAAGGGCAAAGATGTAGAAGTCGCTACGAATAACGGCGAATCTTGTATCTGGCCGAAACCGACTCAAGTAATCCTTTGTGCTGTATGTAGACGGCACATTGATACCAGAGGAAGCCAGGTCTTCCCGTGATACTGGGTAATATATATTCAATTTATCTGCATCAGGAATATTCTCGGTGGGAGAAAAGATAATGATGGAATCTTCAGAAAGCACAGACTGTGCTAAATCGAAGCAACGTAGGGTGTCCTTTGCCTGATCTAGTAGCTGTATAGGGTCATCAAATCTGGCTATCACCAAGAGCGACATGATTGTAGAGCTTCGGCTTAGGAGGTTGTCCGAAAGCATCGGAGACCCTTCCCTAAGCCGGAGGTGTATTTGTGGAATGCGCCCGCCTCCGCCAAATGTAGCAGCGAAAGCACCGTCTTTGACAGGCTTGTATCCTCGTATTTCTATTTTAGTAATAGGATGAGGGACACTTCCAAGGAATGGTATATGTCGTAGAACCCAATCGAGAAACAGGTATATCCAAAATAGGAGGCCCACGCCTTCGTTGCACATCTTGCCATTCATTTTGGTCATTGACGCGGAATCTGACACCCTGGGTCCGCTCTTGGGTCCATGCATTAAGAACACGATCGCAAAGAGTTGGACTAACAGCTGGAGAGCACTGGAGGTAGAAAAGCCGCCAAGACAGCTCGTAGGCATCCCGCAAGCCACACGCAATCCCCTGACCACCGAAGGGAGGGAAGACGTGGGCCGCATCGCCGATGAGTATCGTACGGCCATCAAACCACCTATTAACAACCTTGTGCGTGAACTGAAAAGGACGGCAGCGGCGTATCTCGATACACTCGCGAGGGTACGTTACTTCGCCGCAGGGGAACGCCCCGAACGCTTCGTCGCCCTTTCGCGTGATCATTGGAGTAATATGTTCCCAGAATAGACTTTCCGCTGACATTGAGTCGTCCCAGTCATTCTGTGCGAATTCATGACGCCAGAATCTCTCCTCGTGGGGACCGAATCGCCCCGCGGCCGTAGGCTTTCCGGGAGGGGTGCAAAAGTGCCAGCCCTTTGGCCAAAACAGGTCATAAACACTTTCAGGGCTATAACCATAGCCCCAAAGCGGAAAATCTGGATGTGTCTGAGGCGTTGGTAGCGTTAATTTGAGATTCGCTGCTACCCAGGTCCCGTTGTACTTGTATGAACTGTCAACCTGCTTGATGCCAGCCGATGGTTCGAGGAATTTCTTTCGCACAACGCCTCTTTTCCCATCCGCTCCCACAAGCCAAGAGCCGCTAATGTATCGAGATCTCCCTGTCGTGTCTATATATTCGACAACGACCCCTAGGTCTTGCTCCTCCCGCCCTACTACTGTACATCCACATCGTAGGTCGCAAAATGGCGAGTCCTTGATCCTCTCTCGTAAAACCAGCTCTTATGACAAGTTAGCATTCAAAATGAATATTGAGCTTCCAAGAGAAACCGCAGGGGGGATACTCACCTAGCTTAGGTTGGATCTGTAGCATAGAATTTGGCACTGCTTGATAACCTTCATCTTTATTTACGTCGATCGTGTAAAAGGGCTTCTGGGCAAAGCTCGTTCGATGGAAGTTAAAACCATTCATCTCTATGAGAAAAGGTATCAGCTTCGTAGCTCATATATGTAGGGAACGTTACAGTTTACCATGCCCAATGTTTGCCATTTCGTCACCGATTCCCAGGCTCCACAAAATCCGAACAGCATCGTGCGTGAGGCATACGCCTCTCGGGTCTTGGGTTATCTCTGTCTCCTTTTCGAGAACAATGGACTATATAAAGTTAGGTGCACATTGTAGATTGGACTAGTAGTAGCTGAGACTTACTCTAATCTTGAATCTAGCTAGCGAGAGAGCTAGTGCTAAGCCAGATGGCCCGGCACCAACAATGACGACATCTGTACTAACCATAGCACTTGGCGACGACATGACGAGTTATGTTGATTAGGGAATAGGCACCTAGTATGAAGTAGAAAATTATATATATACCCCTGTCTATAACGACTCGGCCCTAAGGTTATCGAGCTAAACTTGAGATGTTCACAATCAACAACAATGTATCAGAACACATATAGATATTGATCTCTATTAAACTTACATGTTGGATCGAACTCGAGGATATCTATATGCCACGGTATTCATCCGAAATCATTACGTGTACCTTATCTTGGCATTATTGGAGTTGCTCCGCGGAGGGACTTCTTCATTCCTTTGATTTTGACATAACGTACCTATAAAATATAGGAGGGGCATATCATGCGAGTGGGTTGGAAAACTCCAATTATCCGCCTAAAATATGGCTCTCTTGACCCTCGGCGAGCTTCTGAAATTGCTTAAGAAATATTACCTAAAAAAATATTATGCTCGCCATATGAAATAAAGGCTGACGGAGTTGGTGGAAGCAAAATGATGGGGTGGTTGAACATGGTTTAGAGGCTACGATAAGGGTTTATACACTTTCATCGTCTTTAAAAGCGAAAACAATAACTGATGCAATCACTGTATATTAAGGGGTGCATAGCACCCTACATAGATAAGATAAGATAAGGATTAATATTAGCACTAGTAAATAAAATAAAAAGATAACAACATTTAATGTACAGCGCAGTTATATATTCAATGTTGCTTTTTTTTATTTTTTTATATATTTATAATACTATTTTATACTGTTACATTTTGCATTATATGGTGCGGTAAGTTTAACTTTAACGCAGTTATAAAAATTTTATTTTATTATTATTAAATAGACTTTTTAACTTAAACTTTTTTAATTAAAAAGCAAGTTAAGGACGACATTTTTTTTTAAGTAAGCTGGCTGTATTTAACGCTTTTTGCTAAAGATAGGCAAAATTTAATGCTTTTTGTTAAAAATTAACAACTTAAGTTAAAAAGATTATTTGCTACTATAAAGTGAATTTTAACAGAAATATTTTAATTAGTAAATAAATTTTTATTTATAACACTATATTTAGGTTAGTAATTTTATGCTAGCGCTGACGTTTACGGTATTTTAACTAGCACGTTTTTTACAAGACGCCTTAAATTTTTAAAATATATAAAATTTTTATAATTTTTAATTAAAAATTTTATATATAGTTTTTTTACTTTTTACCTTACTTTGCTTAAGTTTTTTGCTTAAATTGGTGTTACGTAAAAAGCATGTATTTTATTAACTTGTAAAGACTTAAAATTTTTAAATTTTATTAAAAAAAAAAATAATAATAACTTAATTTATATATAATTTATTTTATTATTTTTATTTATTTTATTATTTTTATTTATTTTATTATTTTTATTTATTATTAACTTATTTTATTATTTTTATTATTATTTTATTATTTTTATTTTTAATTTATTTTTTTATTACTTTATTTATTAATTTTAATATTTATTATTAATAAATGGCGCAGTTTTGCTACGAGAAGGCGCTGGAAACGGTTAAAGTTAGTTTATATTTAATAAGGCTTTGTTTAGTTATTAAGTTTAAAATGGACTTATTATTTGGTTTTTTTTAACTTAGTTTTTTTTAACTTAGTTTTTTTTAATTTAGTTTTTTTTAATT